>JANUSC010000624.1:0-65637 GCA_025200525.1 Camellia lanceoleosa | reverse complement strand
AAGTGCTCTCGGAATGTCGAATCGTGTTATGATATTTCTCCATACAAAGCGCTTCACATTAGTATCTTGAATGTGCGTTAGTGCCTCCGCTTCCACCCATTTAGTGAAATAATATGTTGTGACAATCAAAAATCCTTGTTGCGGTGCGAGGCAATGGTAAGCGATGTCAAGTCCCCATTGGGCGAGCGGCCAGGGTAGTTATAGAGCTTAACTCTTGATGGCGGATGGGTTAAGGAGAAAACTTCCTTGTTCACATTTTTTCACATAACATTCGGCATCAGCTCTCATTGTCAGCCAATAATACCCTGTGTCATTTCGATGGGCCAAGCTTTGCGGAATGGGCACCACATCTACCTTCATGTATTTCAATCGGGGAGTTCCTCGACTTTATCCGGATGAGCGCATTCTAGGTATGGGCGAAAGGATTTTTGTAAAGCTTTCCTGCGGATCAAGTAGTATCGCGAGGGCCTTGTTTATGACTTGTGTGCTTCTTTCTTATCCGAGGAGCTATTCCGAAGATAGGAATGCAACAATGGAGTCCATCAACTCGGACCTAACTCTATGACATTGATCTAGACTTCCTCACGAAGGACCAATGCTCGGCTTAGGGATGAAACCCACTTCAATTGTCCCTTTAATCTCTGAGCTAATGGCGGAGGCTAGGCAAACCAGGGCATCTGCATGTGTGTTCTGATCATGGGTTATTTGGTTCAATTCATGATGATCAAATTTTGCCAGCAAGGAATTTTTTGTTTTCATGTAAGCGGCCATCACAGTGCGTTTTGGCGTCCCCCCCCTTTAGTTGATTGATCACAAGTTTTGAATCACAAAATATAAGCAAACACCGAGCACCCAGGAGATGTGCATTCCGCAAGCCGGTTAGTAGGGCTTTACATTCGGCCTCATTGTTCGATGCGTCGAAATCGAGTTTGACAGCCTGCTCAATTATGGCTCCGTCGGGAGCAATGATCACTACTCTGGCTCCGCTGCCATGTTGATTGGACGATCCATCACAGTACAACTGCCAAATGTCCCCAACATAAATTCTCCAGTTCGGCTTAGGTTGAATTTGATCAAACTTCAACTCGGCAAGACCCCCAGTGAATTCGGCCACAAAGTCGGCAAGCATTTGCCCCTTGATTAAGGTTCAGCGAGGCGAATATCGTCTTGGCGAGTTCAAGAGCCCACTGAAGCGTGCTGATACTTCTCGTTGCGAATCTTTGCTCGGAGAGGGTAGTCCGTTAGTACCCCAATGGTATGCCCCTGAAAGTAATGCATCAGTTTTCTTGCTGCCATGATGAGGGCTAGGATGAGTTTTTCCAACAGAAGGTGTGGGGAAGTGGATTGGAAATACTCTTTTGACCCACTGGGACACTCGAGATCCTTAGTTGATGACCTGGACAACCTGAAAAGAAAGTAACACTCCGATCGGGGGTGCCGAAATTAGCACTCCGACGGTTAAGTCAGTATATACTCTCTTAGTTGTATTTTAAGTTAAGCACAATGATTCTCACATACCTCTTTCTGACTGATGTTCTTCTATTTATATCTTTTCTTTCTTGGGCCTCAGGGCTGGGCCCACTTTCAATTCACCGTATGACTATTTTCTCAACTCCTTTTGTTGTAAACTATTTTCCACTCGGTCCCTTACTCAACCAGCTATTTGGCCGAATAGGGTAGGAATTAAATGTGTACAATGGGCCGAATGCGATGTATATATTTCAACTCTCCAGGTCCAATTATTGGCCTCTTTACGTCTCCTAATATTATTTGATTGCCCCCAAGCACTCCACTAACGACGGTTATGGAGTGCTTAGTTCAATTTCGAAAAGTCAAGCCAAAATTCGTGGCTAACCTCATTCCATGCGGATGTCAAAGCACCGCCTCTCGGTTATCATTTCAACTTCCGCCCCTTCATACGCTTCCATTTATTATGATTTAAAATCTTGTCGTCTTTTTGAACACACACTTTTGGATGCTTAGAGTTTTGGACGCCTTAAGACTCACCTCTACAACTTCCATTCATCTTTCCTTTGTCCTCTCCGTCTCTTGTAAGTTCTCTTCCTCTCTGCTTTGAATCCCTTTTCTGGTTTGCCTTTAGTTTAGCATGCTCCTATAGGCGAACCGAAATGGCAAAACATCTGAACCTCCTCTCAGGACCGAATCTCAGCTTTCAACGCCATTTTCTATTCCTAATGATGTCCGTCATGCAGCTTGTGACGGGCGGCACCGATATGGAGAGGGTTGGCCAAGCACAATCATCTTCCTCTCTTATCAATTGCGAGGGTAGAATCCATTTCCCTTCACCCATTTCTTAGAGTGTCGCCCGCCATTGGGGTCTAATCCTCCCCAACCCAATGTCAACTTTTTAGAATCATAATGGGGATTATAGAGCTAAACCGTCACCTTAGGATTAACCTCGGTATACACCTTTATTCGGCATTATTATGCCTTGGCCAAGTCTTCTGTGCGGCATGGATGCTATTTCCTTAGGGCCAGGACACGACCATCAATTAGTGACTATCTTTGTCCATTTCGAGGCAACAAGTCGATGATGTTATAGTCGTTGTTTGAGAAGCGAATTGGCGAAGGTAAGGATTGCCTTGATCCTATTCCTAGAGCGGAGGGCAAACCGGTGGCCATATAGCTTCTTGCATTTATTTTTCTTATATTTACAAAGCTTCATTTTGAGATCTCATGGTTTTGCTTGTGCGAGAAGCGATTTGAAGAAACCCATGACTTCAACCGATGACAACGTTCTTTCAGAAATTAAAGTCGCGCTCAAATATTTCGGCCGACCGAGTCTTCAGAAACAAAGGAGGGCAGCCCACATTCTCCTTCGGCACAAGCCGACATATCTGACGTTTTGCGTGAAAAACACCAATTCGAAGAGTGAAAAAGTTTCTTACGGCTCTTATTTTGACCGACTTCAAAAACTTCTGACAAGTTGGTTTCGAGGGGTCCGATTCGAGAGGCGGAAATGGCGAGGTCATTGAGTCGACTAGTCCGGCAAGTAGGCGATGCTTTGAAGTTGGCCTTTGAGGAAGCCGCCTCAATTCGCCAACCCTCCGTCCACTTGATCAGGAGACCTTCCATTTGACAACATTTTACCGGTTTAGAAGACCTTCCGGCACATACCACGAAGACATGGCGGGTTAAGCCTCACACAACTCACCAAAAAAAATGTGGAAAAAAGAATGGCCGGTGAAAGTAGAGGCCATTCGATCTGAGTGCCACCTGAGCTCGACCCTCCTGCTTATTCTTGAGGAGGAAAGCGGCTCAAACCAGAATTGTCGAGTCGGCGATTGTGCAAGCCAATCAAGAGGCTAAGCGGACGAAGAAGCATCTGCGAGGTCGAGGCCGCTCTGAAACCGTGTTGACAAGCGGCGCATTTAGTGGGTCGGATGTGATTGTGCCTTTTTCATTCAACCAAAGATAAAAAAACGCCGATCTCCTCGACATGTCGACTAATAAAGACTCACCGTGGCGTTGAGCATAGCTACGTCCATCTCATTACCGTGACAAGCGGCTTTCTGGCGGGCGAATCTGTAACAATAGCATTAGCCACTCAATCTACTCTTACGGTATATACCTTGACCTTGTCTTTCCTTTTATGCAAATATTGTTTTGGTTTTAATTTCCTATTTTGCGGATGGTCGGAAGGATAAGCGAGATAAGTCATCGCTGACATAATTGTCGAACAACAGCCATTTACAATCGGAAGTCGGGGACGGAAGGAGCGGGCGAGTTCGAAGCGGTGAGCGAATATGGAGCGTCACGAGGCCAAGGCGAGATGGAAAGGGCAAAAATTCGGACCGGCATTTCAGTTAGCGGAAGAGAGGCGAATGCAAGCAAAAATGCGCTCAAGTTAGCAGAGGCGATTGCCAAATTAGGTGACTTGGAAGAATCGAAGAAGCGAAGGAAGTGGCCGAACTCAGGGTTTCAAAAGCGTCTGAATTTGAGCAAGGTTTGCCCTTGCAAGTTATGTGGAAAAAGTCTCCAAATTTGAATATCGATTTATACACAACTGGCTCAAAGCCCTTCTTTGCTAATGTGACATTGGCTATCGGAATTCCACTCTGAGCAAGTGGACGTTGAGCCCTTTGAGTCGACTCAGAGGATTTATTAGGCGACATTTTAGTTATTTTTGTTTAAGGATTTTGAATGTATTGTAGTCTTTCATTTAGTAGTTTTTATATGTAAAATGACTACAATTTTTAAGTTTTGCTAGGCATCTCCATGCGAACTTGTAGCTTTTTGTTTAGTAGTTTTCATATGTAAAATAGCTCTGATTTGTGCCCAATTTACTAATGAAAATTTTCTTTGCACTTTGCTATTATTTGTGCTTGATTTTGCTCTTGATGAATGGTATTGTTTTTAGCTATCTTGGATAAAACATTAGTGTACACTTGCCGATTAGATAACTAGGCAACTTAGTAATTTATTCTCGTTGAATAGCCGATCAAATTAATAAATCGATCTTGCGAATATTATTAGTGTCATGACCGAACCCCCCAAGGGTTAAGGACATAACGACCGATAATCATGAGACTACCTCGGCCTCAAACCAAATCGAGACATAACTCATCAAAGTAAAGGGCCAAGCAGGCGAAATTTAAAACTTTGTCCATAGAAATTTGTGCTTACATGGCACATCATAACAACCATACATAAAGAAATTAATAACTCACATCAGACAATACAGTAGCATAAAGTTCTATCTGAGACGGGATCATTCAAGGCTAGGTTGACCAATCAAAACTATATACAAAGCGTATCTAAAGTCCTCGCCAACATGACAAAATGACACAAAATAGCAAAAGGGTGGCGTGTCTCGTGTGTGAGAGGCAAGGCGACTCTTCAAAACTTTGGTTGTTCCACAAACTTCACTAAAATGGTGGGACCTCCCTTGGCTCACCTACAAACACATGAATGAGCATGGCGAAAGCCCGATGAATAATATCAAATAAAGAAGGTACATTAGAACAACGTACATCAAGCGGCCTTGGGCCCAATTTGTATTTCTATTAGCTTATATAATTACAAATTTAGGTCAAGTGGCTTGCAGTTCGAACACATCATCGACCTCAAACCCAATTCATTCGTGTCATACTAGCCTTTGGCTCATTTATCTTTATTGAGATCCAAGCGGCCTTTGGCCCATTTAGACTTTCATATCAAACTAGCACATGGCCCATTCAAACTTTCATGTCAGCGGCCTATGGCATTCAAACTTTCATGTCGGTGGCCTATGGCACATTAGGGCTTTCATGTCAAACTGGCCTATGGCCTATTCAAACTTTCATGTCAAACTGGCCTATAGCCCATTCAAACTTTCATTCATGTCAGACTGGCCTATGGCCCATTTAGACTTTCATGTCAAACTGGCCTATGGCCCATTCAAACTTTCATGTCAAACTTTCATTCTCTCATTTGTGTCAGACTGGCCTTTGGCCCATTCATTCATGTCATCTGACCTCTGGCCCATTCATTTATGTCATACATGTCAAAGCGGCCTTTGGCCCATTCACTTTATCATTCATATCGGTGGCCTTGGCCCATTCACATTTTCATTCATGTCGGTGGCCTTGGCCCATTCACATTCGTATCAAGCGGCCTTTGGCCCATTAAGCTCTTTAGGCATAGCAAACGTTTGTCCACAATTCAACTTATCAGACTTATAGGAAGCTAGGCAGTTGGACATATAGCATATTGCAGATAGCTTTATTAAGATACTACACATAGTGATCGGTTGGTTGATTTGCCCTGCAGCTTGACCCTACATATCACATAACACATACGGGTCACAAATAATTCAATCCATTCTTTAATTCACATATTCCTCTTTTGGCTTTATTCTTATCCCTTTAATTCATTCACAATGCTTAATGCATGCCTAAGAGTACTTAGAAGTGAAAGAGAACGGAAAAAGAAACACATAATGCACTTTCAAAATTTTGAAACAAGGTCCCCACTTGGCGTGGACTTCCCGCTCGGCGGACCCATAAACCTAAAAGTCTTGGCTATGTCAAATTTATGACGAGCATGAAGTCGGGCGCTCAGTGAAGGCCTCACTACATGGGTCCCGCAGCGTGAACTTCCCTCGGCGGACATCATGTCTGCAGAAAATACTAGGAGCTCATATTTTACGCTCGAGCGGCGGTTTCCCCGCTCGAGCGAACATCGAAATTTCTGGATTTTCCAGAACTTGTTCTTGAGCTTCAACTCGACATTCAAAGGCTCTAAACACATGATTTTGGCTCAAACTCCATATATACATGTATCAACACGGTACAAACACCAAATTACAACATTATGAAGCTCAATTTCACAAATTAATCACATACATGTCCCAATTTGCATCAAACTCAACTCCAACATGACAAACTCATACTCTTAGGAATTATACATGCATGTGAGATATAACTTTCATTACCAACTCAAATGGTGCAAATGGTGATCACAAGCATGAACTCTAGCCAAAATCCTACATGGATCATACTTTTCATGCTCAACTATACAAATTCATTTCAATTATACACATTTATGCATTCCATGACTTCAAATTCATCAAATACAACACAATTCTTGTTCTTGATCACCCTTCAACTTTGAATTCGCAAAATTACAATTTAAAAAATCTATGAATTCATAGCCAGTTGCTTACCTAGAAGCCTAATCTTCCCAATTTATGGTCAAATCTTGAATTGGTCTTCAAATCATTCAAGTTCAAGATCAAAACTCCAATTGTTTCCTCTCTCTCTCTCTCTCTCTCTCTCTCTCTCTCTCTAGCCGGCCCTCTTTCTCTCCTCTTTGAGTTGATTTCAGCCAAATGAACAAAAAGAGAGGGGTTGGGTGCTTAGTGCCCCACTATATACAATTTCACTTAATTACCATTCTCAACATTACATAATTGAGCACTAAGTCATTATTTTAATCCAATTAATCTAGTTTGAATCAATTTCAGTTTTTGTGGCCGATAGGGCCTTCAATTTAATTTCCAAAATAGATAATCAAACAGATATTCCTACGGTGAACAGATAAAAATTCAAAACCACATATTTTCACGTAATGGCACACAAAATCATATCAAACACATAATCATATTCATAATAAGGACCAATTAGCATATTGCGGAACAGGGTTATCACAATTAGTTCATGGAGTGGCTGCGGCATAAATCAATCGGCATTGGGCTTAGATATTTAGCTGATCAGATTAATAAATCTGCCCTTGCCCCAGCCAGTACATGAGCTCCAAAAGCCGAATATTATTAGTTCATGGAATGGCTGCGACATAAATTGATCAGCATCGGGCTTAGATATTTAGTCGATCAGATTAATAAATCTGCCCTTGCCCTAGCCAGTGCATGAGCTCCAAAAGCCGAATATTATTAGTTCATGGAATGGCTGCGACATAAATTGATCAGCATCGGGCTTAGATATTTAGTCGATCAGATTAATAAATCTGCCCTTGCCCTAGCCAGTGCATGAGCTCCAAAAGCCGAATATTATTAGTTTATGGAGTGGCTACGGCATAAATCGATCGGCATCAGGCTTTGGAGTTTAGCATTAATGAAGTCGCCTCGGTATTGCATGCACTAGAAATAAATGGGGTGGGTTCTTGGCGCGGTGATTCCACTTATCATGTTGAGACTCAATTTAAACCCGACATTGCGGAAGGTTAGATAAGTGCAAATGTCAAATAAATTCCTCAACGATGAGGAGAAAGCGAACATTGAGCTAGACACTTAAATGAATCGCGGCGAGCCCACACGCATGGGAGGTAGGACATCGAGGAGCAGGAAGCGTCGGCCCCAAGTCATCAGCAGATCACCCCAAAAAAGCAAGGGAAGCTCCATGTGACGCGGCAGAAATGAGCCCGGCAGCCTTTGCGACCGTTGAGTTTTGTGATTTTGTGGGGAATAAACCGATAATGGCGGATTCTATCGTTAAAGATCCGTGTAGCGATCGAGTTCGCCCAGATTTTTCCTTTGGAAGTCAATAGTCAATGGTTGGTCGATAGGACTTGAAGTATTTCGAGAGGGCATCCTGAAGCGGTGAGAGGGTTGTATACCACCTATGAAGTCGGCATCGTCTGCCTTTTGTATGACGGGAGATAGAGAAGAAGGACGACAATTGAAACTTGGAGGCTCGTGCGAAGAAGGTAGAGTCTTGAGCTAAGGAAGGCCCAAAGCTGGCGAGCTACGTGTGATCGAACAATCCAACCGATCATGGATGAAAGAGTGACCTTATTTGTTAATCCACGCAATTGCCGATCGAGATCACGGCAAGTATGTTCATAATAGAGAATCACGAAGGCGGCCTATGAGCGAGGCTTCCGCGTGGGCGAAAAGTCAGGATAGAGAAGACAAAAGAGAAACTCGCAGAGGAGGTATGCCGATGTGAGAATCGAGGCTTTCGGCATGAGTGGATTATGGCTCTCCAAGCCGCAGAGGCACTCCAATGAGTAGGAGTTGAATCAGCGTCGCCATTATATCAACGTCATCACTTTCCTTTTGGCGCTTTCAAAATTGAAAAGAACGATGACAAGGGTGATGCCGAATAGAATTGAATACATTATAAACGCTCCAACACAAATTGGGCATCAGCTATGTATCTATTTGTTAACTTAATAAAATACTTTGATTTAAATGTTTGCGTTTCATTTTGAATGTTTGCATGCTTTAATTTGTTTATGCGGTTTTCGCCGGCTCAACTTAATTAAGCATTTCATTTTGAATGTTTGTATGCTTTAATGTGTATACAATTTTTGCCGGCTCAACTTAACGAAGCATTTCACTTTGAATATTTGTAGCTCAACTTAATTAAGCATTTCATTTTCAATGTTTGTATGCTTTAATGTGTATCTGATTTTGCAGCTCAACTTAGCAGCATTTCACTTTGAATATTTGTATGCTTTAACTTTCATGTAGGGTGCTCGAATCCAGTCTTATTAAACCCAAGCGTGTTATCGTGGATGGGGCTCCAAGTTTGGAGGCTTTTTATCTCTGAAGGGCACTTTCGAATCCGAAGTCTTAATCGGCCCAAAAGTGTCATGCACCGATGGCGCTTCAAATTCGGAGACTTAATTCTTGGCCAATCATGATATCCAAGATGAGCGCTCCGAATCCGGAGGCTTAATCTGCCCAAAGGTGCCTTGCAGCGATGGGGCTCAAATTGAAGACTTAATTTGTGTCGTGATATCCACGAAGGCGCTCCGAATCCGGAGGCTTACTCCCAAGCGTGTTATGCGGATGGGGCTCAATTTGGAGACTTAGTTTGTGTCGTGATATCCACGATGAGTGCTCCGAATCCGTAGGCTTACTCGGCCCAAAAGTGTCATGCATTGATGGGGCTCCGAATCTGGAGACTTAATTCTTGGCCAATCGTGATATCCACGATGGGCGCTCTGAATCCGGAGACTTAATCGGCCCAAAGGTGTCTTGCACTGATGGGGTTCCGAATTCGGAGACTTAATTTGGCCAATCATGATATCCACGAAGGGCGCTCCGAATCCGAAAGCTTACTCGGCCCAAACGTGTCATGCATGCATAGGGCTCCAAATTCGGAGACTTAGTTTGGCCAATCATGATATCCACGAAGGGTGCTCCGGATCCGAAGGCTTACTCGGCCCAAAAGTGTCATGCACCGATGGGGCTCCGAATCCGAAGACTTAATTCTTGGCCAATCCGGAGACTTAACTCTTCTGTTGGTCGATCGATAAGAACCGTCGAGTTAGGACCCAATTTTTTGTCATTTGGATTCTTGGCGGTGGAAGCACCTTCTTAGGACCAACTCTCTTGGCATGTAGTGGCCTTGAACACGTTGATTATATGACTTAGCAAGTTCTTTGCGAATGCCGTGCCATGGATGCAAGCACGATCTCTCCGTTCTTCAATCGAGAATCAAGTCCAAGGCCAACATCCGTCGTTTACCCCAAATCAAAAACTCTTGATTTGAGGTTGGGAGGCCGATCTCCAAAGGGATAATTACTGCGTTAAAGCACAAAGCAAGCGGCGTCTCACCGGTGGACGCCTCGGAGTAGTGCGATGAGCCCTATAACACTTGGCAACTCTTCTACCCATCTTCCTTTAGCTTTCTCGGCCTCTTCTTGATCTTAGTCTAAAATAGATTTGTTGGAGGCTTTAGCTTGGCCATTACTCTGTGGATAAGCCGACTAGGAATAATAAGGCCGAATACCATACTTGCTACACTCACCGTAATCAAACTAGGTGCCGTTATCTGAAATAAGTGCTCTTGAAATGCCGAATCGTGTTATGATATTTCTCCATACAAAACACTTCACGTCCGTATCTCAGATGTGCGTTAGTGCCTTTGCTTCTACCCATTTTGTGAAATAATCTGTTGCCACAATCAAAAATCGCTTGTTACTCGGGACACGAGGCAGTGGTCCGACAATGTCAAGTCCCCATTGGGTGAATGGCCAAGGATTGGTTATAGAGCTTAACTCTTCAGCAGGCAGGTGGGTCAAAGGAGAGAACTTCTGGCACTGTTCACACTTTTTCACGTAACATTCGGCATCGGCTCTCATTGTCAGCCAGTAATACCCCTGTGTCACAGCTCAATGAGCCAAAGAACGCCCGCCAGAATGGGCGCCACAACTACTTTCATGTATTTCAGTCAGAAGTGCTTCGACTTTGTCCGGATGAACGCATTCCAGGTATGGACCAGAAAAGGATTTTTTATAAAGATTTCCTTACGGATCCAAGTAGTATCGCAGGGCTTTATTTCGCAGCTTATGCGTTTCTTTTTTGTCCGCTAGGAGCTGTTCAGAAGATAGGAAAGAAACAATGGAGTCCATCCAACTCGGTCCTGACTCTATGACATTGACCTGGACTTCTTTAGAAGGGCCAATGCTCGGCTTTGGGATGAAACCAACTTCAATGGTCCGTTTAATCTCTGAGTTAATGGCGGAGGCTAGGCAAGCCAGGGTATCTGCATGTGTGTTCTAGTCACGGGTTATTTGGTTCAATTCATGATGGTTAAATTTTGCCAGCAAGGAATTTTCCGTTTTCATGTAAGCGGCCATACGGTCGTTTTTTCTTTGTACTCCCCTTTAGGCGATTGATCGCCAATTTTGAATCGCATAAAATATAAGCAAGCCAAGCACCTAGGAGATGTGCATTACGCAAGGTTAGCGAGGCCTCGTATTGGCCTCACTATTTGTTGTTTGAAGCCAAGTTTGTGACCTACTCAATTATTGCCCGTCGAAACCATTATCACTACTCGGCCCATTGCCTCATTGATTGGACGATCCATCACAGTACAACTGCCAAATGTCCCCAAGATAAATTCTCCAGTTTGGTTTAGGTCGAATTTCGTCGGACTTGAAGTCGGCAAGACCCCCAGTGAATTCGGCCACAAAGTCGCAACACATCCCTTGATTGAGGTTCTAGGCGCGGCGAATATCGTCTTGGCCGAGTTCAAAAGCCCACTTTGAAAGCAGCATACGATGTACGCACTCTGATACCGGCGGAGGGTGGTTCGTTAGAACCTCGATGGTATGCCCCTGAAAGTAATGCATCAGCTTTCTCCTTTGCCATGACAAGGGCCAGAATGAGTTTTTCCAACGAAAGGTAGCGTGTTTCGACATCAAACATTGCCTTGCTCACATAATACACTGGCCGTTGCTTCCCCAACTCTTCCTTTATCGGTCTGTTGACGGCTCGATCGGAAGCGCGGATACAAAATGAGCAGGTCACTGCGAAGGTGTTGTCAAAGTGGGCGATCGGAGGTAGGTCTTGAAATTTGAAAGCGGCCGCGATCGGAGGTCCATTCAAAACCCTTGCCCTGCCGTAGTGTATGAAAGAATTGTCGATAGCGATCTGTGGACCGACTAATGAACCTGTTGAGTGCGGCAGCCATCCCCATCAACTTTTGAACCTTTCCTTTGAGCGAGGGAGCCGAGCTCCAAGATTCTTTGTGATTTCACCTCGGGTTGGCCGATTCCTCGGTGGTTGACAATGTAACCCAAGAATTTGCGGGCCGATCCCAAATGCACATTTAAGCGTTGACTTCATTTTGTATTTGCATAAAATGCGAATGTCTCTTCGGATCGTCTAGATGAGTTTGCTCTTCTTTGGACTTGACCACCATATCGTCAATGTACACTTCCATAGTGTGGCGAGTTGCTCCTTGAACATGGCGGTAACTAGTCTTTGGTAAGTTACCCTGCATTCTTGACCCAAAAGGCATAACCTTATAGCAATAGGTTCCTCTTGGGGTGAAGAATGCGATATCTTGGTCCTCAGGATGCATAGCAATCTGATGCTAGCCTCTGTAAGCATTGAAAGCTCATCTGTTGATGGCGTGCGTCGCATCTACAAGTTGATCTATGCAGGGAGGAAAATAATCCTTGGGGCGGGGCTTTGTTTAGGTCAAGTGAAATCCTTTTGAAGGACTTCGCCAAGTTCCATTTTCTTCTTCACAACCACGATTCGAGAGCCATGTAAGGTAGGTCACTTCCCTAATTGCCGTCAAGCAATCGGCAACCTCTTCAACAATGGCGGCGATTGTGCTCTGCTTGGTGGCGACTTTTCTAAATAATCGGCTTGTATTTAGGGTCAACATTTAAGCGGTCTTTGAAAGCAGATGAATCTATACGGCATCTCATATGGAGTCTCGCAAATACATCAAGGTTGCCGAAGCGGAAGGAAATTAGCTCTTGTTTGTCGGCTTGATTCAAGAAGGCGCCAACCATGAAGAACATGTGGGTTTCCATCAATTTCAACTCGATCTAGGGCTTAGTGGCCTTTTCACTTGGGAGCCGCCAATGTCATCGAGGCTCTCTCGATCCGCACCTCAATAGAATTCACTTGCAACTCTTTTGGCGTCTTTCGGCAAGGAGATAACATGCTTGTGCCGATTTAAGGAGCCGCAGATTTGCTCAATGCGCGATACGTCAAGAAGCGTAGCGGTGATGATAGGTGCTTAGCCTACCGCATAGTATGCAACCAAGTTTGCCCCATGATAAGATTATACGGCGATGGCAGCTTGACGACCAAGAATTCTACATCCACTGTTCGGGAGGTTGCTCAAACGGGTAGTGTGATTTTCCCCAACGAGTATTCTGGATTGGCGTTGAAGCCGAAAAGTGGATAAGGAGTCGGAGAAAGATCCAATTCAGAGAAGCCGAGTTTGGTGAATGTCTTGTAATACATAACTTCCAATGTGCTCCTCGGATCAATGAGTATGCGCCCAACGGTGAATCGATTTACGCGTAACTCAATTACCAAGGGATCGATGTGGGGAAGTGTCACTCCGGCCAAATCTGAATCATCGAAAGCAATGCTCGCCGCTTCATGGCGCCGTTTAGCCAGAGTGAGTTGATTTTGAGGGTCAGGATTCGACTGAATCGTATACACCGCGGATGACATTGGCAGGCTGTATATCATGTGGATCACGCCGAGTGGAGGCGAATCCTGTCTTAGGGCTATTGCTTTGGTTGAGTAGCCTTTTCGGACGTACTATTGTAGCCGACCATCTTGTACCAATTCCTCCAGGTGATCCTTTAATGCATAACAACTCTCAGTGTCATGGCCATGATCCTTATGATACTCGCACCGCCTATCCCGTCTTCTTGTATCGAGAGGTCCCACCATTTTAGACGGCCATTTGAAGAATGAAAGGTTTTGGACTTTGGACATAACCCTACTGATCGGCTCTAACAACTCCGTGTATTTCTTGTCTGCGCGCCTTGTGCGCCTGCCATCGACTTACAGTTGTTCATTTGCTCGATGGGGGCATTGGTCGCTTAATCGGCGAGAATCCCGTCTTTTGTCTCGTTTAGCCCGATGTCGTGGTTCAGGGCTCTCAGGTGGTACAGAATTTAACGACTGAGCAATTTCAGAAGGGGCCATCTTGTTAGCCATGTTTCCAGCTTTAATCTGCAAGGCGTCATCTTCCACTTTGCAGTACTCTTCAACTTTCTTCATCAACAACCAGACTATTTTGGGGGGTCTTCTGGTCAAGGAGCTGCGGAGAGCACTATCAAAATGCAAACCCATTTAAAAAGTGGTAATGGCCATTGAGTCGTTGCAAGCATCATCAACAAGATTAAAGCACTCTAATAAGCGCCGAATCGCTCGTAAGGTTTCTTCGGTTTGGATCTGCATTGCCGGAGAGAGTCGGCTTGCTGACTTTGGACCTCGTTGGTGATAAATCTTGCCTGAAGGATTTTTGTAGTTGATGAAAACTCTTAATCGATGCGGCTCAACTTATAATACCATCGGCGATAGCGGTCCCAAAGCTGCTCGGAAATATTACGCACATAAGAGCTTCGTCGCGCATAGCGTCATGGCTTGCTTGTGGTGACAGATATGATCCGTGGGATCCGATTTGCCATCGTACAAGGTGAATGACGGGGCTTTGAACTTTTTAGGTAGTACTGCCTTTGCGATCCGTCGCACAAAGGGATCGTGCTAGTCCTCTTCGGCTGAACCATTTCGTCTTCGCTTATGCTTTATACGTGGACTCTTTTCAAAGGAACTGGTAGTTTCAGGTCGTCCCTTCTTTTTGGGCTCCGGGGATAATGAGTCAGAGTCGCTGTCAGTGTCTTGCTGTCTGGCTTGAGGTCGTCGACCACTTGCCCTCAGAGGTTGTTTCGGACCTTGGCGTACAGCTTGTTTGGACTTTGCCACTTCCAAGGCCAAATCCTGACGAAGACATTCATTCTCAGCGATCATGTTCTCCAACCTCTATTCGTTTTTATTTGCTTGTTCCGTGATCGCTTACATTGTTTTATGCGCTGAAGTCGAGGGTGAGCCGAAGTTCAGGGCGCGTCTTGCGGCGATAGTCTCTGGTCCCAGCATGTTTGTTGGGGTGAGATCATCTTGCGGTGTAGTTTAAATCGTCGTGATTATCGGAGGATCTTCCGTTCGCTGCCATGGATGTAGTTGAGTATTCCTAAGCGGCGCCAATTGTGGGAAGTGGATTAGAAATACTCCTTTGATCCTTTGGGGCGCTCAAGATCCTCGGTGATAACACAGACGACACGAAAAGAAACAAACACTCGATCGGGTGCGAATTAGTACTCAAGCGGTTAAGTCAGTATATACTCTCTTAGTTACTTGTATTTTAAGTAAAGCATAATGATTCTCACATACCTCTTTACGGTGATGTTCTTCTATTTATATCTTTTCTTTCTTGGGCCTCGAATGGGCCCACTTTCAATTCGCCGTATGACTATTTTCTCGGCTCCTTTTGTTGCAAACCACTTTCCACTCGGTCCCTTACTCAACTGGCTATTTGGTCGAATAGGGTAGTATTTAAATGTGTAAAATGGGGCCGAATGCAATGTATATATTTCAACTCTCCAGGTCCAATTATTCGGCCTCTTTACATCTCCCAATATTTGGCCCCTACAAAAGGTAACGTGTTTTGGCGTCAACCATTGCCTTGCTCACATAATACACTGGCCGTTGCTCCCCAAGCTCTTCCTTTACTTGATGCAACAGCGGCCGGTCGGAGACTGCCAGATATAAAATGAGCGGGTCACCTGCCAAAGGTGTTATCAAGAGTGGAACTGATCGGAGGTAGGTCTTCAAACCGTTGAAAGCAGCTTTGCACTCAGAGGTCCATTCAAAAGCCTTACTATGCCGTAGGGTATGAAAGAATTATCGGCAGCAATCCGTGGAAAGACTGATGAACCTGTTGAGTGCGGCGGCCATTCCCATCAACTTTTGAACCTCCTTTACCAATCGAGGGGAGCAGCCGAGTTCCAAGATTGCTGTGATTTGCCTCGGGTTGGCTTTGATTCCTCGGTGGTTGACAATATAGCCAAGGAATTTGCCGGATCCGATCCCAAATGCACACTTAGAAGCATTCAGCTTCATTTTGTACTTTCGTAAAATGCCGAATGTCTTCTCCAGATCGGCTAGATGAGTTTGCTATTCTTTGGACTTAACCACCATATCGTCAATGTACACTTCCATAGTATGACTGAGTTGCTCCTTGAACATGGCGGTGACCAGTCTTTGGTAAGTTGTCCCTGCATTCTTCAGCCCAAAAGGCATAACCTTATAGCAATAGGTTCCTCTTGGGGTGAGGAATGCAGTTTTGTCTTGGTCCTCCGGATGCCTAACGATTTGATGGTAGCCTTTGTAGGCATCAAGGAAGCTCATACGTTGATGACCCGTCGTGGCAGCTACATGCTGGTCTATTATGGGGAGAGGAAAACAATCCTTGGGACAAGCTTTATTTAAGTCTGTGAAATCCCATAAACACCAAGTCCCATTTTTTCTTGACTACCACGGTGTTAAACGACCATGTAGGGTAGGTGACTTCCCGGATTGCCCCGGCAATGAGCAACCGGTCAACTTCCTCAACAACGGCAGCAGTGTGTTCTGCGGCTGACCGCCAGCTTTTCTGAATAATCGGCTTGCATTTAGGGTCAACGTTTAAATGATGCTGCGAAATAGACGGATCCACACCCGGCATCTCATACGGTGTCCACGTAAATACATCAAGGTTGCTGAGCAAGAAGGAAATTAGCTGCTACTTGTCGGCTTCATTCAGGAAGGCGCCGACCATGAAGAACCTGCCTGGATTTCTGTCAATTTCAACTCGATCCAGGGCTTCCGTGGTCTTTTCACTTGGGAGCCGCCCAACATCGTCGAGGCTCTCACGATCCGGCACCTCAATAGAATTCACTTCCAACTCTTTTGGTGTCTTTACAGCAAGGAGATAACATGCTTGTGTCGATTTCTGGTAGCCACGAATTTGCTCAATGCCGCGTTCTGTCGGGAAGCGGGGCAGTTGATGATAGGTGCTTGGCACGACCTGCATGGTATGCAACCAAGTTCGCCCCATGATGAGATTATACGGTGAAGGCAGCTTGACGACCAAGAATTCCACATCCACTATTCGGGAGCCTACTCGAACTAGTACTATGATTTTGCCCAACGGGTTTTTTGGATTAGCGTTGAAGCCGAATAATGGATAAGCAGCCGAAGACAAGTCTGACTCGGCGAACCCGAGTTTAATGAAAGTCTTGTAATACATAACCTCCGAAGTACTCCCCTGGTCTATGAGAACGCATTCAATGGTGAATTGGTTTACACGTAGTTCGATGACCAATGGATCAATGTGGAGGAGCGTTACACAGATCAAATCAGAATCGTCGAAGGTAATATTCGGAGCTTCATGGGCCCGTTTGGCTGGTGTGATTTATTTTTGGGGGCCTGGATGCGACT
The DNA here is from genome assembly GCA_025200525.1 of Camellia lanceoleosa. NCBI lineage: Eukaryota > Viridiplantae > Streptophyta > Magnoliopsida > Ericales > Theaceae > Camellia > Camellia lanceoleosa. The sequence goes on along the minus strand of JANUSC010000624.1, from coordinate 48,422 downwards.
GAATTGCATGCACAGTTGGGGCTGTTGGCTGGCTGTATACCATATGGATGATGCCGAGCGGAGGTGAATCCTACCGTAGGGCAACTATTTTGGTTGAGTTATTCTTTCAAACGTGTTGATGGAGCTGACCGTCTTGTACCAACTTCTCAAGGTGGTCTTTCAAAGCATAGTAACTGTCGGTATCATGACCGTGATCTTTGTGATATTCGCACTGCCTATCCCGTCTTCTCGTGTCGGGAGGTCCCACCATTTTTTTATGGCCATTTGAACAACAGAAGGTGTTGAACCTTAGCCATATCCACACTGATTGGCTCCGATAACTTCGTGTATTTCTTATCGGCACGCCTCGCGCGCCTGCTATCCACTTGAAGCTGCTCATTAGCTCGATGTAGACATTGGTCATTTAATCAGCGTGAATCTCGTCTTCTATCTCGCTTAGCCCGATTCCATGATTCAGGGCTCTGTGGTGGTGTCTGGCGTTTATCGGTTGCGCGACTTGAGCGGACCAACAGTGGCTTTATGCCCATCTTTGACCAGAGGGCATCATCTTCTACTGCGGTATTCCTCAACTTTTTGATCAACGACGGACCATTTTTGGGAAACATGCGGTCAAAGAACTATGGAGAACCTTTGTTAGAAATAACCCCATCTTAAAGGCGGTAATGGCCATAGAGTCATTGCAGGCATCATCTACTAGATTAAAACATTCCCAATACCGCGCTGAATATGCACGAAGGGTTTCCCCCGGTTGAATTTGCATTGCCCACAGAGAATCAGCTTGCTTCGGTAGTAATGAACCTTGCCCTGAAGGATTTTTGGAGTTGGTGGAAGCACTTGATCGAAGCCGGCTCTAGTTTATAATACCACCTGACAGCTAGTGGTCCCAAACTTCTTGGAAATATTAGACACATGAGGGCCTTGTCATCTGCATGGAGCGTCATGGCTTGTTTATAATGGCGAATATGATCGGTGGGGTCTGATTTACCATCATACAAGGTGAATTACGGTGCTTTGAACTTTTTGGGTAGCACTGCCCTTGCAATCCGTCGTACAAAGGTGTCTTGTTGATCTTCTTCGTTGGATTCAATTCTTCTTCGCTTTTCCGTGCACACAAACTTCCCTCGGAAGGCGGAGATATGGACTCGTCCCTTCTTTATAGATGCAGGAATGATGAGTCGAGCCCTTGCCACTATCATGTCTCTGAATTCGAGATCGTCGACAATCCTTCTCAAAGGTCGTCCCGAGTCTTGGTCTTGCGACTTGTTAGGATTTTGCCACTTCAAGGCTAAATCTTGTCGAAGGTGCTCGTTCTCGGCTATCACGTTTTCCAACATGTTCGTTTTGCTTCGCTTGCTCCATAATCGCTTGCATTGTCTCTTGTCTTGATGTCAAGGGTGAATCGAAGTTTAAGACCCTTCTTGATAATATTCTCTGGCCCAAGCATGTTGCTTAGAGTGGTTTCATCTTGTGGCGTGGGTGCTTGGCGACTACTGGGAGGATCTTAAAATCACGCCCGCCATGGATGTGCTTGAGTATTCCCACAGACGGCGCCAATTGTAGAGGAGTGGTTTTGAAAATACTCTTTTGATCGAACGGGGCACTCGAGATCCTCAACTAGTAACCTGAAAAAGAATGAACACTCTAGTCGAGGGTGCCGAAATTAGCACTCCGACGGATAAGTCAATATATACTCTCTTGATTGCTTGTATCTTAAGTTAAGCATACTAGTTCTCACATACCTTTCTTTGGTTGATCTTCTTCTATTTATACTTGCTCCCTAGGCCTCAGGGTTTGGCCCACTTAAACATCCACCTTGTGGATGTTTATTTGGCTTCTTGCTTAACTAGTTCTATGGCCGATTGGTATATTCAACTTCCGGATGAGGCAGGATGGGGCCGAATAAGATGTTCGTATAATAAGCTTCCAAGTATCTATTCAGCCCCCTCCCCTCCCCCCTCTGCAATCGTAAATACTCGGCTCCCACATATTCTAAGCTAATTAAGATATTACAAAACAAATTGAATGATTAATTACACAACCTAATCGTAAGCAGTGAAATGGCCTCGCGGGCGAAGGAGACATGCATGCTCGGTTGGTGTCATCCTAGAAATCCATTGCTTTGCCGTCAATTGCCTCTATTTGCACTTGCCTTGCTTTCTGAACATTGAACCAACCTCCACACCGTTTCTGCTCCAAAATAGGATTATTTCTGCACAAAAATGGACTGGTGGCCGGTCGGCCACCTGCTTTTCATTTCTTGGTTTTGTTGCAACGAGAACAACAAAGGCCTGACAATGTATTTGCAAGGAAATGTATGTACTGCGACTCTCCTCATCATGTCTCAAGTCAAAGGAGTGTAGCGCTCGGCTTTCAAGCCACCAACCAAGAATCTCAATGCATGATGGCCCAAAAACCAAGCTTGTACAAGCTTAGTGAATGCACAAACAATACACAAAGACTCTCCACTCCATCATGATCAAGGGTGTTGGCGACCCAAGAAATGTGACACATTTTATCACTTTGAGTATGAAACGTCTCGCATTTCTTGTGTTTGGATTAACGTCCGATCCAAACACATGCAATGCAAACAACATGCTTATCTTGCACAAGTTTTACTTGATTCAATTTTGTTTACACATTTTAGCTTTACCAAGCCATCCTTCAATTGATTTGGTCCAAAGTGATTGTCCTCTAATGGGAGAGGGGTCAACCAAAGGATAGTTTAAAACATAAGAGAGATCATGCCTTTGACTAGGAGGAACCCTCAAAAGAGGGTTAAAGCCATTTGAGCACAAACTCTAACTAATGCTTAAACACAAGCTTAAGGCCAATAAACCCTCAAAATAAAAGGAAAAATGAAGAAATAAGGAGGTTGAGAATTTGATTGCTCGAGATGACATGAAAAATAATGCTAAAACATGCAACCAACATATGCACAACATGTTAATAGCCAAAGGCATCAAGGCTAGTGAAGTGTATTACACTAGAAGCATGCAATATCAAGCTCAAACAACCAAACCAGCTATGGACAAACCTAAAACATGCCAAATCAGTGGCCTAAACATGTTGAAATTAAGGCACAAAAGAGTAAAAGATCATGCGCACATGTTGGCTCGCAAGCAAGGCATAAGGCACAACCCTCAAAAGCAATTAAAGAGCGATATATGTGAGAGTGTGATAGAGGTATATGCTCTGAAATCACATGCTAAATGATGCTACAACATGCAATCATCACAAATAAGGCATACTAGAGGGCCTAAAACACAAAGCTAGTAAAGGCCAACTACACTATAGCTATACAAAGCAAAGCATATATGACCAAGACCACCCAAAATAGAGCTAAAGCATAGCAAATCTGTAGCAAAAATGTGCTGGAGTTAAGCTAACACAAGCTAGAATGATGGGCTAACTCATTAGGCATGCTAGGCTAGTGAACAAAATTACACTACAAGTGCAAGAAGCAAGCAACAAGTGGCCCAACCAGCAAAAAACAGAGTTGAAACATATCAAAATAGAGCCTAAAACATGCTTGAATTAAGCTACAAAAAGGTAGAAATACATGCTCACAAGTTAGGCCATCTATACTTGCAAAGAAGACACAAGGAGGGGAGGCCACCCCCTCCTATTTTGGACCCCAAAACTAAGTTTTTACCACTGAAATTCTCCTAGAATTCAATGGTTAAAAGGCCAAGAAAATATTGTTTCAAAAGCTTTGAAAGATGGCACAATTCTTAGAAAACAAGCTACAAAGAAGGGTGGACCACTCCTAACTCCAAAAATGCCTTAAACCACCATTTTTAAGCCTTAAAAGCAGAGGTTTTTGAAGTTGAAAACTTGGCCAAAAACAGCATGCAAAGGTGGCCAAACAAGTGTGCAAAAATAAGCTTGAAAGGGGTAAGCTTTATACCTTTGAAGCACAGCAACAAACAGCCACTTTTCCAAGCTAAAACCATCTTTCAGAGCTCAAATAAGACCTCCAAGAACGTCGGCTACAAGGTTGTCTAATTTGGTTAAGGGGTTGTATGCAAATATGTAGAGAATTCTAAGCTTAAGGCACAAAACAAGAGGAGAGAGAGGATTCTAGAGGGAGAAGCTTGTAGAGAGAGAGGAATTTTAGAGAGAGAGGCTCCCAACTGGAGAATGTGTAGAACAACTGGAGGGAAAAGATCTGAAAAACAATCTGAGTGTGGGACCTTAGTGGCTGGTCGGCTACTTCAAGTGGCCGGCCGGCCACCCCTAGTGGCCGACAGCAAAAATCTGCTCTGCAGTCAAATTTCAAATGAGCATATTTCCTTTATTTGGACACCTTTTCAGGTCATTCTTGTGTCCAAATTGAAGCCCCGGAAGTAAGCTTTCCAGTGATGGCAGCCTCACATCAAAACTCCAACTATGCAAAACGTTATGCCTCTTTTAGTTAAGACTACTCAATTTTGGTCCTCTTGAATTGATGCCTAACTACTCCTCAGCTAGTTTTCTTCCCTCCTCTCCTCTTTTCTTCAACTCCAAACCCCTAAATAAGGTGTTTTAAAGATTTTTTTTCAAAAAGTTTACCTCTCTTTCAATCGTTTCCACTTTGTCCTTGCTCGGTTTTCCGAAAAGCGTAACATTTAACAAAATGCAAGCCTCGGAACATCGTAGAAGCATTTTCCAAAAATATTTTGAAAGAGAGGGTTTTAAGGTCTAAAAACCATTCAAAATAGTTTTGGTCCAAAATGGGGTGTGAGATTGGGATTTGACTCTCTCCTCTTGCCGAAGAAATCGAACATTTACCTTTGCATAGCTTTGCACCATCGAATGATCCAATCAGCGGTGCCCAAGTCCCAAGGATGGTCAAAAATGGGGTGTCTACACGCACGTGCGGAAAGGTGTTCGACATGTGCTTTTATTTCAAAAAGCCTAACTTGCCTTCCCTATTTTCCAAACATGTGGCTATGAGCCCCGCACGTGCAGTTCTGGGCTCTCTTGTGCAGTTCAAAAATCCAACAATTTCAAGCTTCCCAAAGGCATTTTCTAAGGCTCAATTCAATCAATATCATTTCAAAATCATGATATATGAACATAATAAACATGAAACTCAAGCTCAATTAGATCATAACTTACTTTAATCGGACATACACAACTCTAATTTCCATATTTCCTTCACTTCTTTCATCTTTTCATATTATACATGTTTATATATGTTTATATGAGTTCACAACATACAAAGCTTCAAGATTAGATACAATTTCTGACAATCAAACTCAAATCACACTAAAATGAAAATCAACTCTTAAACCAAACAAATGTGAGGACTGTATGTTCATTTCATAATATTTGTTCAAGAAAGATCATCATTCCAAAACCCTAACTTATATAAGTGGAAAAACTTCATTTAATACAAATCAAGGCCCAAAACCTTTCAAAACCATGTTGAATTAAACAATTCTACCTTCAATCAAAATCATAATTTCAAAGCAAAACCAAAATTCCATTTACAAGCTCATAGACTTGAAGTTAAGTGCAAAATCAAAAGCTAAGCATGTGATGAGTTCTAAGTTCAAAATCCTTGGAGAAAGTCCTTGAAATCTTTAAGAATCTTAGAAATCATGCAAGAAAACAAGTTATAAACATGAATCTCATGAAATGATGCTATGTTATTGCCTTATATAACAAAATACATGTAAAAGCTTCCATAAAATCCATAAAGCCAACTCTTAATTCATGATCTTCAAGGTTTGGGAGGTAAAATCTTACCTAGAGTCTTCATAAACACTTGATCTTGCATAATCTTGACAAATCCAAGCCAAATCTTGAGTTTCTCTACACTTTCTGTCACGACCCGAACCCGCCCCCATGGGTTAAGGCCATAACCGGCCAGTAATCATGAGATTACCTATGGCCTCAAACCAAATAAGACAAAACTCATCAGAGTAAATGGGCCAAACAGAAGCAAATTTAAAACTTTGTCCCTAGAGCCGTGCTTATATGCACATCATAACATTCCATACATACATATGTTAATAACTCACAGCAGAAAGTATAGTAACATAAAGTTCTGTACAGATAGGATCATTCAAATCTAAGTCAGCCAAACAAAACTATACACAAACGTAAACCAAAGTCCTCGCCAACATGACAAAATAGTATAGAATGGCAAAAGGCGAAGCGTGTCTCATCGTGAGCGCAAGGCGACTCTTCAAAACCTTAGTTGTTCCACACAGACTTCACTGAGGCTGGGTCTAGACCTCTCTTGGCTCACCTACAAACACATGAATGAGCGTAAGCAAAAGCCCAGTGAATAATATCAAATAAAGAATATCCATTGGAACAATATACATCAAATGGCCTTGGGCCCACTTTATATTCCAAACACATCATACGGCCTCGGGCCCAATTCATTAGTATCATTCAGGTCAAACTGGCCTTTGGCCCATTCATACTTTCATTCACATCGAACTGGCCTTTGGCCCATTCATTCATGCCGAACTGGCCTTTGGTCCATTCGTTTATGTCAAACTGGCCTTTGGCCCATTCGTTCATGTCAAACTAGCTTTCGGCCTATCCTTTCCTTCATGTCAAACTGTTATTCGTGTCAAACTGGCCTTTGGCCCATTTATTCATTCATGTCGAAACGGCCTCTGGCCCATTCATTCATGTCAAAACGGCCTCTGGCCCATCTATTCATTCTTGTCAAAACGGCCTCTGGCCCATTCATTCATTCTTGTCAAAACAGCCTCTGGCCCATTCATTCATTCACGGCGAAACGGCCTCTGGCCCATTCATTCATGTCAAAACGGCCTTTGGCCCATCCATTCATTCTTGTCAAAAAGGCCTCTGACCCATCCATTCATTCTTGTCAAAACGGCCTCTGGCCCATTCATTCATTCTTGTCAAAACGGCCTCTGGCCCATCCATTCGTTCTTGTCAAAATGGCCTCTGGCCCATTCATTTATTCTTGTCAAAACGGCCTCTGGCCCATTCATTTATGTCAAAACGGCTTCTGGCCCATCCATTCATTCTTGTCAAAACGGTCTCTGGCCCATTCATTCATTCTTGTCAAAACGGCCTCTAGCCTATCCATTCGTTCTTGTCAAAACGGCCTCCGACCCATTCATTCATTCTTGTCAAAACAGCCTCTGGCCCATTCATTTATTCTTGTCAAAACGGCCTCTGGCCCATCCATTCGTTCTTGTCAAAACGGCCTCTGGCCCATTCATTCTATTATTCAGATCAAACTGGCCTCTGGCCCACTCATTTGGTATAGCAATTATTGTCCACCAATCGAATCAACGAACTTATAAAACTTACATAGAAGTAAGCAATTGGACAACAACATATTTCAGATATCTTTGTTAAGATAGTACTCACATGTCGGTTGGTTGGTTTGCAGAGCTCGACCCTACACATTCCATGAGCATAAAGGGTCACAAACAATTCAATCCGTTCTAAATTCACATTTTCCTCTTTAGGCTTCATTCTTATCTCTTTAACTCAATTACAATGCTCGATGCATGCCTAAGAGTACTTGGAACTAAAAAAGAACAAAAAATGAAATACAGAATGTCTTTTCAAAATTTCAGAAAACAGGGACCCCGCTCGAGCGTGGACTTCCCGCTCGGCGGACCCTGAACTGTAAAATCTTGGATACATCAAAATTATGCTCGGCGAAGTCGGTGCTCGGTGAAGGCTATCTACATAGCTCCCGCTCGGCGTGAACTTCCCTTCAGTGGACACCATCTCTGAGAAAAAATCTTGAGCGTGAGCATCAAATTTTCTGGGTTTTCCAAAACATGTTCTTGAGCTTCAATTCAATGTTCAAAGGTTCCAAATGCATGATTTTGGCTCAAAGTTCACATATACATATTCTAACATGGTATAAACACCAAATTACAACACAATGAAGCTCAATTTCACAATTTAATCACATGCATGTCTTCAAACCTCATACAAGCTCCATATCTTTAATTATTCAAACATGCATGCTAATCTTGACTTCATTTCTATTCTAAATAATGCAAACGGTGTTCATTCTCATGGAACACAACAAAAACATGCTTGCATGTATGATTCAACACTCATATTTCCATATTCAACTTAATACATGCTTAATTATGCAAAAATCATGGTGATCCTATACATGCATGTGCACATTAACTTCAAATTCATCAATTATAGCACAACTCTTGTTCTTGATCACCAATTAATCTTTAATTCACAAAATCACAAGTTCAAACTCATGAATTTACTCACCTAGGAGCTTTATCTTCCAAGCTTATGCTTAATTCTTCAGTGTAGCTTCAAGATTCCCAAGTTTCTTGACCAAACCTTCAATTTCCTACACTCACTCTCTCTAACCGACCCTCTCTTCTCTTCTTAGAGTAATTTTCGGCTCAAATGAACAAAGAGAGGAATTGAGTGTGTAGTGTCCCTCTTTATAAGTCCTATTAGTCACAATTAAATAAGATTAAACAATTGAGCACTATAACACCAATTTAATCTATTTAATTAGTTAAAACAGATTTTCAATTAAATTTCACCGTATGCTCTAAAAATTACGCCAATCACAATGGCACAGTCAATTTCGGGTTCTGTGGCCGATAAGGCCTTTAATTTAATTTCCAAAGCAGATAATCAAACAGATATTCCTACGGTGAACAGATAGAAATTCAAAACCACATATTTTCACATGATGGCACACAAAATCATATTAGCCACATAATCACATTCATAATAAGGACCAATTAGCTAAATACGGAACAAGATTATCACACTTTCCCTCTTCTCTAAGAGCTCTCTCTCTCTCTAGAACTCTTTCTTTCTCTCCACATTTTTTGTTTCTTAAAAGGGCTAAAGATGAGCTCAAATATATATAACATGTCATATATATCTATTCAGGCCAACCAAACATAACTTAACAAATCAGACAAAATCAATTTTCAATTAAACTACCCAAATGGCTCTAAAAATTCCCATTAGCATGTCTATGTACTCAATTTCAGTTTCTAAACTCATTAAAGTCGTCAATTTCAGTTTCAAAGTGTTAACTATAAGAGTTTTAGCCAAATAAAGCTAATTAATTCATCTGAATCAAATTTTTACAAAACTTCCTATTATAACCTAAAATCATTCTAATCACAATTATAAAGTCAATTAGGTTTATCGTGCCTCTAAGGCTTTCAATTTTCAATCCGGTGGTTGTAATTCCATGATTTTACGATAAACAAATACAAGTTTATGAACATGGAATTTCACATCAAACACATAAGCACACATATAATCACATATAAAATGAAGGAATTAAAGCATATGAAGCATGTTAGAGGGTCGAGTCATTACACACGGCCTGCGTTATTGCCAAATCATAGACATGCGCTGCGTGTGAAGGCGTGCGTGAACCTACGCGCAGCTTGCTCACCACGGTCAAGATTATAGCATGGGCCGCGAGCGGGCAGCTACCAAACGCGCTCATGCCATGCTATCATGGTATGCCAATTCGCAATCTTTGCCAAGCGCGAACGCCACACGAGCCGGCTTTGTAGTGTGGCCTGGATGTGTGCACACGAAGCTAGCATGATGACTAGGCCACGGCGCAGGCAATGCCGCGCTACCAGCGAAGGCAGCCGTGCCACCGCGGCCCGCGACTCAACACACCCCATGCTGGCCTATGGAGTTTCAATGCCATAAGCCAAGCAACAGCATATGCCCAGTGCGTGCCCAGGCATGGGCGTGGCCTATGCCATGGCCTTGCTGGCCAGCCTTCAGGGAGGTGCCCCCCCTTATAGTAGCTTGTTAAGCCATTTTCCATCTGCAAGAGGAAACATCACTTATGCTCAAGCAGTCATAATAGAATTTTTTTAAAAAGTGACATTTTCTTTCATTAATTTTCAGTCATAACTCGAAGAAAATATATTAAGACTTCATAAAAAGAAATTTAAAAAAAAAAATTTGACCACCGGAATATTTTATTTTAATTTATATCTATTTAAATATTTAAAAAAATTAGTAAAAATAGTGAAAAAATTTTATAAGTGATTCCAATAATTAAAGGATGACATATGTCACACAATAATAAATCAAGGTACAAAATTTAAATAAACAGTTAATTTAAACCATGGTATGAAATGATAATATTGATACAAAAAAAATAAAATAAAATAAACCATAATCACACACATGCATAGATTTTAAATTTACAATATTTGATTAGCACAATATTAAATTTTAGTCCAAATAAACAATTGAAGAGATAATTTTGATTCCTTCTCAATCTGCCAGAAATTGTCAGAATGTATATCTCATAATTAAAATTAGAAATAAATTACTTATACAACTCTAAAATTCATATAAATTTATAGAATACTCAATAAACATGTTATGGTCATTTTTCAAAAAGCATTTTCCAATAAAAAAATTGTAAACAATTTTGAAAAATTCCAAGAAAGTTTATGACATAGATTTATCACATTTTCTTAAATTAATTTCATACTTAAATTTATAAATCAATTCCATAATCTAAAAATTTATTATGAAACTAGATTTCTCAAATTTCATTATTTTATTTAGAAATTACCAGATTTGGTTTAATATAGAATTTTTAATGATTTTTCAAACATATAGTAAAATCTGTCTATAATTCCAGATTTGGTTAAAATTTTGTATAAATTTGTACAAAATGCAATAATTGTTGCAAAAATTCTTGGGTGAACTTGACATAATTCTTAACAACTTTGTAGAAGAAATAATCTCAAAATTTTAAGTATAAAATTGTCTAAAAATTCATACAACTGTTTGGCAGATTTAAGAACCAAATAAAATCTTCAATCCTCTCTTTAATGGTATAAACTATACATGTAAGCCTATTTCCACAATAATACCATGACTTTAAGACTACCCATATCTTCAAATATTTGATATACAAATCACAAAATTTATATACAATTATAAATAAAATTCTATCTATAATTATTGCTAGGAATACAATCTAAAATTTTAACTTTAAAAAAAAAAAAAATGAGTGGGTCGAGAGGGTTTTCTTACTTAATAATAGGTTGATGAAATGGTAGAAAATTTTAGCTTCCTTAATCTCCTATTCTTCTTCTTCTCCCTACTGCTTAGCTTACTTACCGACTTCTTTTTCCCTTTTCTGTTCTCCGAATGCAAGTGTGTTCATATATATATATGTATATGAATTCAATCCTGAGGCTCTCTCTCTCTCTCTCTCTCTCTCTCTCTCTCTCTCTCTCTCTCTCTCTCTCTCTAGTCCAATCAAATCTTCCAATTCAAAGAGTTATAATGGGGACTATATTCCATATCACTATGCATGCAACCAAGTGGCAATGCTGCCAAAATTGATAAACTAAGATCTTTAAATAATGTATTTAGTAAAAATAATTATCATATTGAATCCTTATTAAAATAATTTATAAATAATAAATATTGAACATCCACAAAAATATTATTCTTAATAATGTCTTTGTTAGTGATTGAATTGGGTTAAATTAAAACTAATTTATACACTAATATATATTTCAGATAGACTCTGGATAAAACTAATTAATTTACTTATTTATTTATTTTCTTTTTGAATAATTAAATGCGGGTTCTCACATGGCTATTACTGCTGGCTGTTCTACTAGGCTACGACCTAAGCCGTGGCCTGCCTCTGGCCTGTGTATGCCTCACTGCTGGCGTGGGCTACAGCTAGGGCAGCAAGCGGGATTCTTGACCTAAGCCACGCACAGGCGTCTTCTTTGGTATGGGGCGGTGCCTGACCTTAGTTCTTGAGCATGCAAGCCAAGCCACTGCCCAGGCCACGCTCATGCAAGCAGCGCGGCCTGATCTTCTTACGGCTCTGACATTTCTTGCTGACTTTGGCATGTGTTATCTCTTGGCATGTTGTGGGTTGTTCTTGCACTATGCCTTGGGCCTTTGCTTGCACTTGCACCAACAACTTCTTGGGCATGTCTTTGGCTTTCCATAGGGCACAAATGTGTAAGGCATCAAGGTATTGACCCTTGGATTGGCACACCTTGATACCTTGTGAAGTGTCATAGCCCACGTAAAGCGCACGCATGCCAGGCCGAGCGCATTGTCAAGTGTCGCGGCCCAGGCAGAGCGCACGCATGCCAGGCAAAGCGTATTATCGAGTATCGCGGCCTTGCCAAGTGCAACAACCTTGTCAAGTACCACAGCCATAGCGGCGGGCATGCAAGCATGGCCACGTGCTTGCAAGCTAGGCCACGACCTTGCCAACGGGCACAACCCAAGCCGCACGCATGCAAGTGAGGCCGCAGCCTTGCCAAGCACCACAGCCTTCACCGCGGGCATGCAAGCCAAGCCGCGCAAATACAAGCCTTTGAGCTGCGGCACACAACGCTGCGGGCATTTCTATAACATTTTGCGGTTATTTATTGTGGTGCAGCGACCTGATAATTTGACACTTGACTGGCATATGCTATCTTTTGGCTTGCCGTGGGCTATTCTTGCACTATGCCTTGGGCCTTTGCTTGCACTTTTACCAACAACTTCTTGGGTATGTCTTTGGCTCTCCAAAGGGTACAAATGTGTATGGAATCAAGGTGTTGACCCTTGGATCGGCGCACCTTGACACCTTGCCAAGTCTTTGCGGCCTAAGCGAGCACCGCATAGCAGTGCCGCTGACCTTGCGGTGCAAGTCTGTGACCTTGGCGGCGGGCATGCAAGCAAGGCCACACACATGCAAGCCAGCGGCACCGGCCTTGGCGGACACTCTGGCTGAGGCTCTGGCAGCAAGCGTGGCTTCTTGGTCATTGCTAACAACGCAACCTTGCATGTGCTATCCAATGGCATGACGTGGGTTGTCTTCACTATGCCTTGAGTCTTTGTTTACACTTACACCAACAACTTCTTGGGCATGTTTCGGCTCTTTAAAGGAACAAATGAGTGGCATCAAGGTGTTGACCCTTGGCTAAGCGACCTTGACACCTTGCCAAGTGTCGTAGCCCAAGCCATCACACAATTAAAGCCTTTGTTTCGTTTTGGCATGCACATAAATCATTTTGTGTGTTGAGGCACACACTTGGGCTATATTATGTGTTCCTAGCCTCATAGGCAATCGGACCTGAGAGGGACATGAAGGGGAGAGGGGCGAATCGGAGACACAAATTTGAATCTCGGTGGACCATGGCGGAAGGCCACTGCCATATACAATACCGTCGGCGATTTAAGTGCGAAAAGGATTCTACCGCCACTCAAGATAGGAATTGTACTTCAAGGCAACTCGTGCGGGCTTCACCAACGACCACGTGTCTTCCGGGCGGACGGCCCTTCGTGGGTTGGCAAGTGGGCGACGGACGATCGTCGCTTCTAGCACGGATTCTGACTTAGAGGTGTTCAGTCATAATCCAGTGCATGGTAGCTTCGCGCCACTGGCTTTTCAACCAAGCACGATGACCAATTGTGCGAATCAACGGTCCCTCTCATACTAGGTTGAATTACTATTGCGACACTGTCATCAGTAGGGTAAAACTAACCTGTATCACGATGGTCTAAACCCAGCTCACATTCCCTATTGGTGGAAGAACAATCCAATACTTGGTGAATTCTGCTTCACAATGATATGAAGAGCTGACATCGAAGGATCAAAAAGCAACTCGCTATGAACGCCTGGCTGCCACAAGATAGTTATCCCTATTGTAACTTTTCTGCAACCTCTAGCTTCAAATTCCGAAGGTCTAAAGGATCGTTGGGCCACGTTTTCACAGTTCATATTCGTACTAGAAATCAAAATCAAACGAACTTTTACTCTTCTATTCCACATGAGATTTTTGTTCTCATTAAGCTCATCTTAGGACACCTGTGTTATCTTTTAATAGATGTGCTGCCCCAGCCAAACTCCCCACCTGACAATGTCTTCCACCCAGATCGGCCCTTTGAGGCGGGCCTTGGGTCCAAAAGGAGGGGCAGTGCCCCGCCTTCAATTCACGGAATAAGTAAAATAACATTAAAAGTAGTGGTATTTCACTTTTTTTCGTTTTTGGCTCCCGCTTACCCTCCACCTCTCAAGTCCTTTCACAATGTCGGACTAGAGTCAAGCTCAATAGGGTTTTCTTTCCCCGTTGATTTTGCCAAGCCCGTTCCCTTGGCTGTGGTTTCGCTGGATAATAAACAGGGACAGTGGGAATCTCGTTAATCCATTCATGCATGTCACTATTTAGATGATAAGGCATTTGGCTACCTTAAGAGAGTCATAGTTACTCCCACCGTTTACCCGCTTGGTTGAATTTTTCACTTTGACATTGAGCACCGGCGAAAGCACATTGTGTGAGCATTTGTAGGACCATCGCAATGCTTTGTTTTAATTAATGATCAAATTTCCCTTGTCCGTACAGGTTGATTACGAGTAGCTTCGACTTTTCATGTTCCTTTTGGATACGACTAGCCCATAGTTCGAGACTCGTGGTTGAATCTGATTTCAAAGTGCCATGTGAAACAACGAAAACAAGCAATTCTCTTGGAAAATCGATGTTTGAATCAAATGCCAAAAGGTTGCTTTGTAGATTTCATAGTCGCCACCTAAATATTTTTGAGAAATTTAGGAAACTCGAGACTCGTGCCAAAGGCCATTAGTTCATCATCACCAAAGTGTCTCAGCTTGGAAACGTAGGTACAAGAGAGGAAGGTCATGAATTGAGCACCCCACTCGCCCAATCAAAGATCGGCCTCTACTAATCATGATGTGATTTTTATTTACATTATATGCTCTTGTTCCAGTTTTATTAGATCTAACATTACTATGTGACGCACACACAAGTATAGACTAATTTGCGAACATTGGAACACTTTGATTTCATGTTTATTTTAAAAATTGTTTTTTGATACTCGTCACTTGAAAAGGTGAGTTTTTACATTAATCAATTTGTCCCAATTTTGGTAATGAGCCTCCATCCACAGGCATTCAAACAGGTATATCATTTAAGCATTTAGCCTCATGAAAATATGCTCGATATAGCAACCATCACACGCGATGTGAGATGCTAAAGAAATAAATGCTCACCTAGTACTCCAAGCCAAAACAAAGCAAAATAATTAGAAAATATGCATGCTTGGACACTGTGCATGTTTTGCAGTATGACTCAATAAATGTAATGAATCAAAGAAGGAGGTAGGAACGCTTCAAGGCTCATCGAATAAGATCAATTAATGTAATGAATCAATAACCACCCCTCCCTCCTATCATGGTGTAAGCTCAAAGAAGGAGGTAGGAACGCTTCAAGGCTCATCGAAACATCATGAATTGATGTAAGACAACCCTTGACACAATGGACTCGGCATAACGTCTGGCCGAATCCAAGCAATATACCTCATTTTCTCTATGTGGGTTGGATCATTTTAGCAATTTTCAGACCTTTCCATTCTTTAGTCCATTAAGTCCAAAGTGATGATTACTTCCACTAAATGAGAAGCATGTCAAACGGGAAGTGATTCTCAATATGAAATAGAGACTATGTCGTTGGCGATGAACCTCTGCAGAGACTAATCCATTAAACATAGATCCCTAGCTCATGTTTTGAACAACCATCAACCGGTTGAAACAACTCTCAAATAAAAGAAAGTGATGATAAGTTGCTTGTTAAAATGAGGTTCTTAACATGGAAATTAATTAAAGAGAGGCTAGAACAACATGCAACAAGCTATGTATAAGGACTTGTGATACAATAGATGAACCAGTCAAAGCTTGAATCAATTAAACAACCTAGGACAACCCTAAAACAGCCTCTAATAAGTAAAAAAACAGTGGCTCAAAGTGTATAAAAAGAGCCCAAAAAACTAAACAACAAAGAAAGAAAATAAGGCTAGTAAGCAAGAACAGGGAGGGGTGACTAACCCCTCTACTTTTGAAACCTCAAAACATGATTTTTAGCCTCTTTTAAACTTTGAAAATCAATTTAGAAAGAAAAGAAAATGGTGTAAAAATAGGGGTTTGAGCTATAGGTGAAGGTGTAAGAAAGAATGTTAACTCTCTCTACCCTTTGGTAGCTCTCCAAACCCAAGCTTAAACACTTGAAAGAGGATCAAAAAAATACAAAAATACAAGAACTAGATAGCAAGAGATAGAAAAGAGAGCAAGAGAAGAGATAGTAAGCTTATACCTATCAAGAAAGGTAAGCTCTTTGTTGTGAATCAAACTAAGTCCAAACATACTCTCAAGCTTGAATTGTGATGCTTAAGGCTCAACCAAGATTTCAAGGCTAAGGTGTGAAGGTGTATATGGTGTATGGATATAGGTTCAAGGTGGTAAGCTTGCTCAAAGGTTGCTTGCACAAGAAGAAGGAGCTCTCAAGAAGGTGTACGAGCTTTTTAGAAATTCTTCAACCCTTAAAATAGAGATATAACTTTGTTTTTATAGAATTTGAGCAAGAGAGGTCATAAATATCTTCCAAAATGGACAGCTTGTGGGCTCCCACCCAAAACAGTGTTTCTCGCTACTAATGCACGGCCAGCCATCAATAGCCATGGCTGGCTCTCGGTGAGGCACGGCCAAGCCTCAATGTGATCCCCTATTTTTCTGCTTCAGACTTAGCATAGGGTTGCACAATGTATAAAAATGGATTTCTAAGGTACAAATAGTGGGAATATGGAAGGTTTGGGATTGTTTCGGAGCTTAAACATAGCCCTTTCGTTGAGACCTCGAACCACGTACAATGCCACTTTCATCATCGAGTGTATCGGGCAAAGCACTCGAGCCTTGCAGGCGATCAAAAATGGGGTGTCTACTGTTGCCCCTTGTCTTGTCTTGTAAGTGAGAGCAAAACACCCCTATGGAGGGGTAGGGTTTCCCTATCCTATCTTGTCAGGAGCTAGGGTTTCACTACGCACGTAGCGATTTCAAACAACCTACATTCGGGTAAGCAACCTGTCCTAGCTTGGAATGGTCACTATGGCTTCCGATATGCCACTAGGTCGAATGGTCAAAAAGGGTGCCTCGGTAAAAACCAAGGTTTGTGTTCCCATCGTGGCGAGCACATGCAAATCGACCTTATGGCACGCTTTTCCAAGCAAGCCTCCGACAAACCGTTGAGAATAGCGAGATGGCAAACACTATGACTTAAGCGCACCAATGCAAATGCAATGCAAAGAAACACATAAGTGTAAACAAAACAACATATCATGAGTTGGTCAAGTTCTCTAAATCCCCGTAGTCGCCAAAAGCGAGACCAGGAACTTCCTCCATGCGCCCTTTTCGGAGAGGGCGGATTTGGGATTCATAGCTACTACAGTTCGAACTCTGTCACGGTTCTAAATTTAATCTCACAAATGCAATGTAAGCGATAAATCACCAAAGAGTCCAAATTCGGCAATTGGTTTTGAAAAATCAATTTTGAATCAAAAAGCGTAAACATGGACTACTTTGCGGATTTGAGTCGTCACCTAAATATTTTGTTTTGGAAAATTTAGGAAACCCTAACTTCGTGCCAAAGGCCGCGTGTCCATCATCACCAAAGTTGGCTCGGCTTGGGAACTTAGATGCGAGAGAAAGGTCTGAAATGAGCACCCCTACTTTGATCAAAGGATCGGCCTCTACTAACATGATATGTTGTTTTTATAAACACATGTGTTCTTATTACGATTATTAGCTAACTTACTATGTGATCGCACAACACACAGTATAGACTCAATCGCAAGAATTGGAACAAAACAATTCATGTTTGTTTTTCAAAAATGGTTTGAAAGTGCCACCATCACGGTGGGCTAAAGTCTTGGATTTGCCACCAAACAAGGTGGGCTTAAAACATGATGATTTGCCACTTCAAGTGGGCTTAAAACTCACATTTCGATGAATTGTTCTAATTCAAGTAATAAAGCTTTCATCCACAAGCATTCATGCAGTTATAGCAATTAAGCAAATAGCCTCATGGCGAGCATGCTAACATGGCAACACTTACACACATGCAAGATGCTAAAGCGTAAACACTTACAATGTACTTCGAGCCAAAACAAAAGTTAGTTAGAAATCAATGCACGATCCTAATTATACAAGATGCCTAATGCAACACGTGCAATAATGCAACTGAATAGGCTCGACTATCTAATATGGCATATGAATGCAACAATTTGATAACATGCTTTGAAACACGTATTCAAATATGTATTGAAATACAATGCAGTTTGTATGATGCGCCGAGCAGTGCATGCAAGACAAATGAATGATGCGTATGCAAAGCATAAGGTATGCTAATTGTAATATGCCCCAATCTAACCACAAAGCGGATAAATAAAAGGAGAAAAGACATGGGGTTGGAAGACATTCACACACACACTTATTACAACATTTGCCCTCTCGACGGAGGGTCTGAATGAAATGAATGCTAACTAGCTACGATAATTAAGCTAACTATTACAAATCATAACTAATTAACTATCTAGTTAACTAATTACAAACACAAATGAATAGCTAAACACATTAACTATTTAAATGCAGAACCAGCGAATTAACCATCTAAGCAAAACAATTAAAAAAGGGCCTCGAGGCGAAGGATGCATGCATGCTCGTCGGCTTCCTCCGAAAATCCGTCGCCTTGCCACGGTTGCCTCTGTTTGCATTCACCTTGATCCTAACACGGACCAATCTCGGGTTGTTTACGCTCGAACGAACAACTTTGAACCACCTTCAAGCTAGTGGGCTATCGGCCACCAGAGGAAGCTATAGGCCACTTAAAGTGGCCGGTTGGCTAGTTCCTCTGGCCAGTCGGCGACTTGCTCCTACACCTCGATTTCTTTGCAAGCAAGTACAAAAGGGGCAAGGCAAGACATTTGCAGGGTATAAGTGTACAACCACCCTCCTTATCATTTCTCAAGCTCAAAGGAGTGCGGTACTCGACTCTCGGGCCACCAACCGAGCATCGCAATGCACGATGGCCGAGAAGCCAAGTTTGTACAAGTCAATAAATGCACAAATAACACACAAGACTCAAAAGGCCTCCACCCTATCATGCACAATCAAGGGAGATGGCGACCAAGAAATGAGGCACGTTTCATCACTTCAAGTATGAAACGCCCCTCGTTTCTCGTGTTTGGATTAATGTCCGATCCAAACACATGCAATGCAACACACATGCAAACAACATGCTTATCCATCAAAGCTAGAGAGGTATACACAAGGCTCTATCATGTAAGTAATGCATGCAAGACAATGTTAAGGAACCAAGAGCACTAAATCAAGTGAAGAACATTACACATGAGGCATGCACTACTATGCACAAACAACCAAACCAGACCAAAATAGAGCTATAACAAGCCAAAACAGTGGCTAAAATGAACCAAGAATATAGCATGAAAAGCAAGAAAATGATGTTCATGCATTGGCTCATAAACGAGGCATAAGGCTCAACTCTCAAACACAATTAAAGAGCGATATATATGAGTGTATGATGGAAGTATATGCTCTAAAAATCTGGTGCCAAATGACGCCATAACATGCAAAGCACAAGCTTAGCAGGTTAAAGCCTTGAAACTCAAAACTAGTCAAGCTTGTTGCACCATAGCTATACAAAACAAAGCATAAATGACCAAGACTACTTCAAACAAACCTAAAGCATGACAAAATATGAGCAAAAACATGCTAAAA
Source organism: Camellia lanceoleosa (assembly GCA_025200525.1). Lineage (NCBI taxonomy): Eukaryota > Viridiplantae > Streptophyta > Magnoliopsida > Ericales > Theaceae > Camellia > Camellia lanceoleosa. The sequence goes on along the minus strand of JANUSC010000624.1, from coordinate 28,837 downwards.
TGGCGACAAAGGTTTAGACAAGCATGCATACGTATTGGTTCATAAACAAGGCATAAAGCGCAACTCTTAAAAGCATTGAAAGAGTAGAATATGTGAGAGTGTGACCATGCTATATGCACTAAAATCATGTGAGAAATGAAGCCAAAGCATGCAAACAACCCAAGCAAAGCATGCTAGGGACTTTGAAACTCGAAACTAGTCAAGGCCCTTTACACTACAACCATACAAGACAAGTCTCACATGGCCGAAACCATTCAAAACAGAGCTAAGGCATGCTAAAATACTGGCAAAAACATCTTTGAGATAGAGCTAACATAAGTTAGAATGAGAAGCATAAAGCATGATACATGTTAGGCCAACAAGTAGGATTGCACTACAAGTGTAAGATACAAGAAACCAATTATCAAGCCAACCCAAAACAGAGTTATGGCAGGTCCAAAAAGTCACGAAAACATGCTTGGACTAAGCTAGCAAATGAGAGAAATACATGCTCATGTATTAGGCCACCAACACAAGGCATAAAGGCACAACTCTTAAACACAATGAAAGAGTGATAAACATGAGAGTATGACTAAAGTTTATGCTCTGAATTCACATACCAAATGATGCTATATCACACAAATGTCACAAATAAGGCATGCTAAGGGTTTTAAGACACAAGACTAGCAAAGGCCATTCACACTATAGCCCTAGAAGGCAAGCCACACATGACCAAGACCACTTGGAACAGAGTTTAAGCATGCTAAATCAAGGCCAAAAGCATGGTGAAACAAAGCTAAAACAAGCTAGTATTAGAGGCATAAAGCATGATGCATGTTAAGCCTACAAGGAGGATTGCACTACAAGTATAAAAACCAAGCAAGAGGTGACCCCACCAACTAAAATTAGAGTTAAAGCATGTCAAAATAACACCAAAAACATGCTGGAGTGAAGCCGATACATGCTAGAATAACAAGCTAACTCATGAAGCATGTTAGGCTAGTGAACAAGTTTACACTACAAGTGCAAAAAGCAAACAACAAGAGGCCAAACCAACCCAAAATAGAGTTATATCATGTTAAAATAAGGCCTAAAACATGCTAAGATAGAGCCTCGAGAAGGTAGAAAAACATGCCAAAGTGTTAAGCCAACAACACATGCAAACAAAGCTCAAAGGGGACCACCCTATCCATTTTAGGTCTCAAAACCCACTTTCCTGTGAAAATCCTCTGGAATTCAGTGGTAAAAAGGCCAAACAAAGGTGGTCTCAAAGGCCTTAAAGGATAGCACAAAGCAAAGCAAAATCAGCCACAAAAGGGGGTAGACCACTCCTAACTAAAACAAGGTCTTAGACAACCATTTTCAACACTTTAAAACAAAGGTTTTTGTAGTTGCAAGTTAGGCCTAAAATAGCATGCGAAGAGGGCCAAATAAGCAATGAAAATAAGGCTTTAAAGAGGCTATGGGACTCACCCTTGAAGCACAGCAACAACAGCACCACTTTTGAGCCAAAACCAGCTTTTAAAACTCAAATAAGGCTTCCAAGTACCTCAGCAACAAGGTGAAGGTGTTTGACTAGGTGTTTGTGTGCAAAAGTATGAAGAAATAACACTTCTAAGCACAAATAGAGAGAGAGGGAGAATTCTAGTGAGAGAGGGATATTTTTAGCTCTTCAAAAATTTTGAACCCATAGAAGGGGGAGGCACCTTCCCTTATATAGAATTACAAGTCTCAAGCTTGTTTGACAAGCTAGAAGCTTGTTACAATCCCTCCATACACGTGTATGGAGGATGCCTTCTGTGCCCAACAACTAACACAGCTGGCACCAAAAATATCTAAAAAAATAGAAAAATGGCCGTAGGCCACTTCCACTAGCCTACCGGCCACTTCAAGTGGCCTACAGGAGGAGAAAGTAGCCTACAACTACAAAAAGTGGCCGACAGGCCCTCCCCTCCCTCCAGGCAAGGGGTAACAAGGTATGGTCTAAAAACCAACCAAAAAGAAGAGAGCTAAGAGGCCCGAAGACAAGGCACTTGGTGAAAGCTCAGGAACTAGCCTAGGCCACCGCCAAGTGGCCTACAAGAGGAAAAGTAGCTGACTACAAAAAGTAGCCCTCTGAGGCCTCTCTCTCCCTCCAGGCAAAGGCACCAAGACATGGGCCAAAAACAAACCAAGAAAGAAGAGAGTTAAGAGGTCCCAAGACAAGGCACTCAGCCAAAAGCTTCGGAAACTCAAAACAAGCATAAACATGTATAATCACCGAGTGCACAAATGATGACATCAAAGTCTTGAGGTCGGTCAAAAATTGGGTGTCTACACCCCTCTTTGACAGAACTCAAAGTCATAAAGTGATGTGAGCGAATGTCAAAGCCCAGAGACGACCCATTTGACGAGGCCGCAAGGCTTGGGCAAGAAATCAAGACATAAATGCAAAGATTGAACTCAAGGGCAAATTGCAAAATGACATGCAGCAAATAACTTATGATCATGTAATGAAACAATGCAATGAAACATTCGAATGCAAATAACAAGCAATGAAACAACGCTGCAATCTAAACAAGAATGCGACAATGAACGAAAGCATAAATTAGAACAAAACAAATCCTGTCGCGTCTCAGATGGAAAGAAGTGAATAAACGAACACATCTCACGTGGAAAGGACAAAGAAGGCACAAACCAAACTACTTCTCACGTAGAAAAGATATAAGAAAATGTAGACCTAACTATGCCTTGTGTAGGAAAGGTGAAAGGAGACGCAACCATCGAGCGCACCTGAGGTTTCAACCGAGATCCTAACGCGTCTCACGCAATAGGAGGAAAGGTGGTGTGAACAAATAGGCGCACCTGATGTTTTTAACCAAAGCAAACAATCCTAACGCGTCTCACATGAGAGAAAGAGGATGGTGTGAACAGACAAGCGCACCTACTGTTTTTAACTAATTTGGACAACCCTAACGCGTCTCACGTGAGAGGAGAATGATGGTGTGAACACCAAGACACGCCCATTGTTTTTAACTGAGGTAAACAATCCTCATGTGTCGCTTGCGAGAGGAAAGGTGGTGTGAACACTAGGACATGTCCATTGTTTTTAACTGAGGCAAACAATCCTCACACGTCGCATGCGAGAGAAGGATAGGTGGTGTGAAAACCGGGACACACCCGTTGTTTCTAACCGAGGTAAACAATCTTCACACGTCGCACACGAGGGGAGGAAAGGTGGTGTGAACACCAGGACACACTCATTGTTTTTAACCAAGGTAAACAATCCTAACGCGTCACATGTGAGAGAAGGAAAGGTGGTGTAAACACCGAGACACGCCCGTTGTTTTTAATTGAGGTAAACAATCCTCACGCATTGCACACAAGAGGAGGAAGAAGGTGTGAACACTGAGACATGCTCGTTGTTTTTAACCGAGGTAAACAATCCTCACGCGTCGCATGCAGAAGAGGAAAGGTGGTGTGAACATCAAGACACGCACGTTGTTTTTAACCGAGGTAAACAATCCTCGCGCGTCACATGCGAGAGGAGGAAGGTGGTGTGAACACCAGGACATGCCCGTTGTTTTTAACCAAGGTAAACAATCCTCACGCGTCGCATGCGAGAGGAGGAAAAGTGGATCGATAAAAGAACAAACAAATTTTAGTATTTGGTGGCGAAACTATCTCCCCCCAGGAAGGCCTCGGAAAATGCAGTCCATGGAGATAATTCAAATTAAGACACAATGCATAAATGTGAATTAGAAGTAAACACAAATTCTACACCAAGACACGTAAAATCAAAACAAACAAAAGCAACTGCGAAAGTGAAAGCCAATTTGCCAATGTGTTAAAACAATGGGCTTTAATTTGAACACAACACAGCGTTAGATTTTATTGTAAAATGGATGATGATTTTCTTGTGCGGGAATGATTTTATCTTGAGCTCCTCTGAATGAACCGTACATACAACAATCGTTTGTTTACGGAATAACGAAACGAATTAAAACAAAAAATCATGAAGTCATGCAATAGAACAAAACAGAATGAACAAAAATTCCTCTCCTTTCCTTTCCTTCTCCTTTTTATATTTTTTCGCTCACTTTCTTTCTCTTTTGTGATTTTTTTTGCTTTGTTCCTTGTTTTTTTCCTCGTTGTTGTTGTTGTTTTTTTTTTCTCTCTTTTTTTTCCTTTCCCTCTTTTTCACTTCTCTTCTTCACTAGTTTTTTTTTTTTTTTTGCTTTTGTTATTTTTTTTTCAGCTTAAAACTCCACAATACAAGAAATAAAGTAAAGTAAAAAACAAAACTAAGTTCACACTGAGAGCCGACCGGGCCTCGATGAAGCATGGTCAGGCTTCGATAGCGACAGGGGCAGAATCAAGAAAGCCACGCGACACGGTTGTTAAAACACATTCCAACCTCTATTTTTGCACACAACCTAGGTCGAAATTCCTCCCCTTCTCTCTCTAGGCTTCTCCTCTCTCTAGATTTTCCCTCCGCTTGAGTTACCCAACAACCCTTGCAATTTTTTTCCTTTGAAACCATTTCCCTCCTCTACACTTTGAACTGAACAAAATTGAATTTGGTGGAGTTTTGGGGTTTCCCTTTGGTTTCCCTCACATTTGCCCACACTTTCCTTCCATCCCCTTTGATTTTCCACAACTTCTTCACTTTCTCTCTCCTAGGGTTTGAATTTTGGGATTTTCACCCATTTTCACTCATCCCCTCACTTTTTCTTCACTTTTTTCACTTTCTCTCTATGGCTAGTGATGAAGTTCCTCTCCCGAACCCTGCCATTGGCATTGGGGCCATCTTAGGTGCAGATATGGAGGCCAAGGATGCTCCTGCATTTCCTCCCCTTGTCGATAGGCCATTTGATCTAGCCACCTACCGACCACGTACACATGCTCTGTCTCCAAGCGGTATTTTGAGATTTGAGGGCCTCATCCCAGGGATAGATGAGGACATCCTGCTACAAGAGCCTATGGAGCACCTATTCGCCGATGCTCCACGGTAAGCAACTTTCCCTTCGTTTTGTACATATATTGGATCTTATAAGCAGACCACTCATTAATGCTACATACACTCCCCATTTACAGGTGATAGCTAGGAGGATTGGTAGCTATGGATTCATATCCGGCCCCCAGTGCTGGTATGAGAGGCTTCCTGCAGAGGTCCGCACACTGGTTGATGTTGCCGGCTTTGGGCCATTATGTTTAGGGCTCATACAGATGAAGGCTGACTCACTGTTATAAGGGGCCCTAGTGGAGAGATGGTGGGACACTACGGACTCGTTTCACTTCTCATCGATCGAGGAGCTGACTCTGACCCCATATGACTTCTCAATGGTCACTGGCCTACAGGTCGGGGTTGGCGGCCCGATCCCATGTGATCTTGATATGACGCAGTGGAGAGCCACACAGCATCAGCTCTTCGGGCAATCCCAGACATCACTAGTCACGAGATGGTGAGGTATAGTTAGTTCTTTGATCATTCCCCGATTTTCAGCCCGCTACTCCAAATGTCATGACCCAAACCCGCCCCTATGGATTAAGGACATAACCGGCCAGTAATCCTGTGACTACCTATGGCCTCATACCAAAACAGACATAATTCATCAAAGTAGAGGGGCCAAACGGAAGTAAAATTTTAAAACTTTGTCCACAGAGCCGTGCTTATATGCACATCAAACAAGCCATATTCAGATACGTTAATAACCCACATCAAAAGTACTGTATCACAAAATTCATTACAAACAGGATCATTCAAAAATGAGTCAACCTATGACAGACTATGTACAGACATACACAAAGCCCTTGTCAACAAAACAAAACATAAGTACATAGTAAAAGGGCAAGGATGGTCTCATGCGTAAGACACAAGGCTGACTCTCCAAAACTCATGTTGTCCTGGCGAGACTTCAGAAATTGGGTTTGTGCTTCTCTCGGCTCACCTACAACCACATGAATGAGCGTGAGCGATAGCCCAGTGAATAATATCAATTACAAAATATACATAACAATGTAGAACAGTATGTTCCAAACGGCCTTGGGCCCAATTCATAATTTTAACAGATACTTGTAACTATACGAGGTTTCAAATCAAGTGACTGTAGTCCCAAACATTACCTTTGGCCCATTTAGATTTCCATTCATGTCAAAAGCGACCTTGGCCGATCATTTATGTCAAAACGGCCTTGACCCACTTATTTCTGTCAAAAGCGGCCTTGAGCCACTCATTCATGTCAAAAGCGGCCTTTGCCCATTCATTCATGTCAAAACGACCTTTGGCCCATTCATTCATAATGAAACGCCTTGCCCACTCGTTCATGTCAAAAGCGACCTTTGGCCCATACAACCGTATCAAAACGACCTTAGGTCCATTCATCTCATTCATGTCAACTTTTGTCCACAATCCCAATTAACAACTCATAAAGTTTATGAGGGAATAAACAATTGGACATTCATAAGTTTTCCAATATCGATATTACTCACAGTGATCGATTTGTGGATTCATACGAGCTTGACCCTACACATTTCATGAATACAAAAGGGTCATTAATAATTTCCATCCATTCCTTAATTCACATAATCCTCTTTAGGCCTTACTCTTATCTCATTAACATATTTACCATGCTTAACATATACCTAAGAGTGCTTACAAGTGAAAGAGAACGGAAAACGAAACATAGAACACATGAACACAATTTCAGAAAACAGGGTCCCCGCTCGAGCGTCAACTTCCCCGCTTGAGCGGACCCTTAAGGCACAAAAATCTTGGATGGATAGACGAAATTTACGCTCGATCGTTCAATATAGCGCTCGAGCGTAAGGCCACTCAACATAGTTTCCTTTCGGCGTGAACTTACCGTTCGGCGAAGCCATGTCGCAAAAATCTTGGATGCCTCATTTTTAGCTTTCGGCGTGAAATAGGGCCTTCGGCGAAATTCATCCTCCTTGATCCGCTCGGCGTGAAATGACCGCATTTCGGCGGGCACCATGCTCAAGAACAAAATCTTGGGATCTCGAAATCCCTTTCGAGCATGAACTCCAGCTCGGCGGACATCGAAATACAGGGTTACCCAGATTGTGTTCTTGAGCTCCAATTCAATGTTCCAGCTAGACTGCTTGCATGCAATGGCTCAAATCTCATGTACAATCATGGTAACATGGTATAGACCCCAAATTACAACTCAATGAGGCTCAATTCCACAAATAAGTTACATGCATGCCCCAATCCCCCATCAAAACTCTTTAACAATGTACAAGTTCATGCATTCAAGCTTATATCTTCTCAAATTGTACATGCATGTGATGATTTAGCCACATTCTCAACTTAGATAACACAAATGGCGATCAAAACGTGAGTTTCAACTAAACCTCTACATGAATCATGTATTTTCAAGCTTACACATGCTATTTCAACACAATTTCATGCATGCATGCTTATATCAAGCTTTAATTCCAACAAAACTAACTTAACTCATGCTCTTGAGTACCAACAACCCTTGAGCACACAAGATCACACATTACTTCTATGAATTCAAGAGTCAATGGCTTACCTAGAAGCTCAATTCCTTCAATCTATGGTCCAATTTAGAGATGAACTTCAAATTCTTCAAACTTTAGTCAAAATAGCACAATTTTCCCCCTTTTCTCTCACTATGGCCGGCTTCTCTCTCTCTCTAGTATCCTCAGATTTTTGAGCTCAAAATGAGCTAAGGGGGTGTAATGCTATAACACAACAAGCCCCACTAACAAATATTTTAATAATATTAAATAGTTGGGCACTAATTCACCAATTTAATCGATTTAATCTGACCCGAATCAATTTTAATTAAACTTCACCGTAGGCCCTAAAAATGATGCTAATCACAATGGCGTAATCAATTTCGGGTTATGTGGCCGATAAGGCCCTCAATTTAATTTCCAAAGCAGATTATTCAAACAGATTTTCCTACGGTGAACAAATAGAGTTCCAAAATCACATATATTCACATAATGACACATACAATCATGCTAAACACATAATCATACTCAAATTAAGGACCAATTAACGTATTACGGAACAGGGGTATCTGTAACAGCGCCCGCGTGGGACCTCTATGCTACAGTTCGGACTCTCCTTTTTGTGTTGCGGTTCTAAATCTTGAACCAAAGAGTCCAACTCTGGCAAATCGTTTTGAAGAAAAACAGATTTTGAAAAAGTAATGCCAAACATGAATTTGCTTTGCGGATTCTGAGTCGCCACCTAAATATTTTAAAATGGGAAATTTAGGAAACCACGACTGTCTTAGAAGGCCACATGTCCGTCATCACCAAAGTGGTCTTGGCTCAAGAGCTTGGTGCGATCGAGAAGGTCGACTATGAGCACCCCTTTCTCGGTCAGAAGACCGGCCTCTACTAACCGTGATATCCGATTTTGAAAACATTATGTGTTCTTGTTCCAATTATTAGCCTAAATTACTATGTTATCTTGTGACAAAACAAGTATAGACTAGATTGCCTAATTTGGAAACAAACATTGCATATCCGTTTGTTTTGAAAATGTTTCGGAATTTGCTACTCGCAAGTAGGCTAAAACACGGATTTCAACGAGTTTTCCAACTCAAGCAACCCAACCTCCACCCACAGGCATTCAAACAGTTTATCTCACATAAGCACTTAGCCGCATGGTAAGCACACTGTCACGGCAACATTCACACGCATGTGGTATGCTAAAGCGTAAAATACTTACATCGTACTCCGTGCCAAAACAAGAAACTAGTTAGCAGACATGCGTGTCCCTAGGTCATGTTAAGTGGCTAATGCAACACAGGCAGGGATGCAATTTAGAGTAGGCTCGGCTAACCCTAAAGATGGCATGTGAAATGCACTTTATTCGATGCACGTATTCAATTTGGGATTGAAAATACAGTGCAGTTTGTATGATGATGTAGGCCCAATGCATGTCAACAAATGCATGGATGCACGCATGCATAGCATAAGGTATGCTAAAATAAACATGCCCTAATACTAACCATTAAAAGCAGGTAAGTAAAAGGGAGAAAGAAGTGGGGGTTGGAAGACATGCACACACCCACGCACACTTATTACAGATTTGCCCTCACTCGGAGGGACCGAAAGAATAATACAAATAATTAACTACGCAAGCTAATTAAATATTACAAATTAATTAAATTAACAAATTAATTAAACTAAGGAAAAACAGTAAACCGCCTTGAGGCAAGGGCTCAATACTGCAGGCTCGATTCGCTCGAAATTACCTTTGCCATGCCTAACTTTGCCTCTGTTTTCCTGCTTTGCATCTCGGAAGGCGCCAAAGTCTCGAGTGCCTCCAGACAACGAGGACATCATCGGTGAGTAGGACTTCCAAGCATCAGCATGGGGTCACCGGCACAAAATTCATCCATCGGCCATAAATAGGCTAGGTCGGCACTAAACCTTTGCCGGCCGCCTTTGAATGTCTGAGAAACACGCAACTCACAATGAGAGGGCAAAAACTTGCATGGCAATGTAATTCCAACAATGTGTGCACCAATCATGCCCCTTATCATATTTGTGACTCAAAGGGGCATGCGCCTCGATTCTCGGGCCACCAATCACGCATTTCCATGCATGATGGCCCAAAGAACCAAATGTGCAACTTCTATTTCAAATGCATGCAAACCAAACAAACCAAAATCCCAATCCCTATCACCAAATCAAGGGACAAGGAATGCATGTTGATGCAATGCAACCTAGTCATGTTAGCTATCATGCAATATGAACAATGCCATGTACTTATGCAAAGCATACAAGCAAACAATGAGGTAAGCATGCAAGCAAGAAAATGATGGTCTTAGACATGACTTAGGCAAATCTAAATAGGCCTAAAATCAGTGGCCAACAATGCCCAAAAATTAAAGCCAATACACATATACACGTGCATATGTTAAGGTATCAACTTAGGCATTAAATAAACCACTTTCAAGCACACTTGGAAGGAGATAACATGGATGATTAGCATGCAACATGAGCTCCAAAATCATGTCAAAGTGTGGTGCTAAACCAACTCAAGATAGGCCAAACAAAACATGCAAATGGTCCGAGACTTAAAGCAAGTCAATGAAGCATTGAACTATACTTATGCAAGACAATTATGGCATGCATTAAACAACTAAAAAAACAGGTATTTAGCATGTTAAAACAAAGCCAAAAGGCTACTTAGATGACATCTAAGAGGCTTGAAACCAAAGGCATGCACAATGACCAAAACATGGAGCATTCAATACATGCTTTTAAAGCATTAAAGAGGCAACTAAGGCAAGCATACAAGCACACCAAAGGGACTGAAATTACATGTTAGGTGGTTCCAAACCACCGAAATGATGCAAGAAACACAAGCTATACATTCACATACTTGAGGCGTACAAGCCCGGCAAGCCACAAATGCAAAGGAGCTATACTAAACATGCCAAAATCAATCCAAACGACCATGGACAGACCTAAAGCATGGAAAAGTAAGCACAAAACATTCATAAGTCTAAGCCTAAATCATGCTCAAATAAAGGCTAACAACCTAAGGTATGTTAAGGCAATACAAGGCATTACATGGCAACTATGCTAAGCATGCATAAGGGACCAAAACCAACACATAGCAATGTTAAATCATGATATCCTAAGCATGAATAACAGTCCATACATGCTCAACACACACTCAAGCACAATGCTCCCTCATGAGGCAAAACTTGCCCTTTTCAAGGACATCAAGGAGAGGGGGGTGACCCCCTCCTTCTTAGGACTTTAAGGCATCATCTTTACCACTGAAATCCCTCAAGCTTTCAGTGGTGAAGAGACCCAAACACCAAAATCCCGGATCTCAACAAAATAGCACAAAATGAGGCCTTTTCAAGGCCTAAGGGTGGTCAAACCTCCCCAAACCACAAAACACTCTTAATAAACAATAAAGAGGACTAAAAAACAAAACTTTTATGTGTTAATCACTAAGCACAAAAATAGTTCAAAGATGGGTAAAAATGGAATGCAAGAATGGGGTAAATAAAGCAAGTTTCTCACCCTTGTTGACTACCTTCACAAGAGTTGATGTTGTTGCTTCCTTGAGCTCCAAACCAGCCAAAAACCTCCAAGACAACCTTTTGGAACCTCAGTTGCCAAGGAAGGTGAAACACTAGGTGTTGATGAGCAATAGTAAGTCACAAACACCTAGTGTACAAATAAGGGAGAAGAAGAGAGATAGGATAGATACAAAACTTCTAACCTAAAACCAGAGCTTCTTCTCTGTCTTTTCTCTCTAAAATCTCTAACTTTGCTAACCCTTGAGCCAAGAGAAGAGAGCCTTCTCTTATAGGCAACAAAGCTTACAAGCTAAGCCAAACAAAGGCCCATCCCTCCATACACGTGTATGGAGGGGAAACAAATGCTATACAGCTGCTTCAAAATATCTGAAAAAGCAACTGCACAATAGTCGGCAAGGCAAAATTGTCATTTTGACAAAATTATTTGGCCAACGGCACAAGTGCCGCGGCACAATATAGTGCCAATGGCAACACCAACCATGGTGGCCTCTAGCCCTTGCGGTGGTGTGTGAGGATGTCTAACAAGGCATTCCACGCCCTCAAACAAAACACCGTGTTTGGTACAAAACCAAACACAAAGCAGTCAAGACCGGAGGTCTGAGGCAAGCGGCGTGGCGAGAACTCAGGAACTCCAAACAAACACAAACATGGATAATCATAGGCGTTCAAATGGTGGCGTCCAAGTCTTGAGGGTCAAAAATGGGGTGTCTCTGATATCACACCAAATAAGGTCTGATACACATGGCTTCATATGTATCTCCCAATACTACCCTATTTGCGAGCAGGAAAATACCATGAGGTTATATCTTGGAGGCACTAGTGCACCTACCATAGGTGACAGTATGACTAGGGTGGAGCCAACTTTGCCACCTTATCTTTGCTATGTGAGCTCCGTATCCCACCGAAAGATGGATTCACACGGCGGCTAGTGGGGGGTCTGGGAGGTCCACCTCATATTTACTTTTTCTGTTCAGCTTTACAATCTGTTCAATTTTGCATTTCTCATTCATCTTTGCTTTGCATTTTACATTTATCTGCTCATTTACTTCATCCATCTTTTTACGCTTGCAACTACGGGTTTACACATATTTCACCTCTCTAGCTCGGTCCATAAGGCGATTGAGTTGTCGGTACCACACTTCGATATTACAACTCCGATTTGAGTGGCGCCACAGCGTGGCCAAGACTTCCTTACTTTCACCGTTTCTTTGACACCATTACCGCCGTCGGTAACAAAATACTAATCTTTACATTCCCATACCTCTTGTTTCCATCTTGTTGTTATTCTCATCTTGTACTATTTCCATCTTTGCAATGTTTCCCTTTGCTTGCTTACTGATAACATTATACCATTATTTCATCTTGTGTTTCTATACTACTTGACATCGACGCATACATTTCACAGTTGGCCTTGCTCCTAAGCGGGTATCCCTCAAGTGAGGCGACCTACATTCTTTGCATGGCATATCTCTACCATGCGGATTACGTTTAAGGGCCCCTTTGGCGAGCTTATTACAGGAAAGAGGTTCATCGCGGACATGAGGGGTAGCGGATCCGGACATTCCATATCCTCCTTCTCCGGCATGAGGGTAGTAGGCGATCTTCACGGCGGTCCTCGGATCGACTTCCCTAATGTTGGGAGAGGATGGTGGCCGACATCATGAGCTTTGGTGACTTCACCACCTTCTTGCAGACTTCGGTGATGGCAGCTCTTACCCATGGTGTGGCTCATGTTATTCAGAGGTTCTTTGCTTGCTGCTTCTTTCTAGTGGCGCTCATTGCAGCTTCCGGCTCCGGGTTTCTGTGATTCAAGCGAGGTCGTATACATGCGACCAAATGGGGTGATCAAGCAGATCCCCTTGAGCACATTGAGAAAGGGATCGCAAATTGGTGCTTGCTCCGGTGTTGAGCAAGTGCACACTTCTTCCTATTTACGCCCATTATGTTGCTTTATGTTTTCACTACCCTCTATTATTTACATTCACTATTCTCTATTATTACTATTCCTGTTCCTGTTATTTCTATTCACTGTTCTCAAATGCTTTTCCTTTTGTAAGTACCGGGGCATATCTTGATGACCTCCTCTAGGCGATTAATGGCATTGCTTTTAATAGTGCGGAAGAGGCAATTTGCTCAGCCACTCATGGGATTAAGGTATGCTTTGCCTCTAGTTTCTGATCATAACCGGTCTTGCTCATAACTTTATTGGCCCTCAGGGCCTAAATATAGCGTCGTCGGTCTTTGCCATTTGTCATCACACTACTCCTTCTCATCCTCTATAAATGGTGCTCCTATCTTTGTTTTTAGCGAGAATAGCAAGTCTTTAGTATTTTGCTCTCAAAATGGAACCTTTGTGCAACAATAGGCTCTGACGAGGCCACTTTGGATGGCTTGGAAAAGGTGAACTTCGTGGTTTTGGCCTAAGCTCCTTTTTCTTTGGTGCACTTCTCTTTGCTTTCCATTCCTCCATCTGCTATTCGATGTTGGAACCCGATCACACATGTGTTTCGCTTTGGATCACAAGAGGTGTGTCAAACGATGAAGAATTTCAAGCATTGATAGAATCAAACCGACAAAGAAATCATGATGCAACCTGTTTTGGCCATGCCCAAGCTTTGGGGCGGATGTGTGGGCTAACATTACAGAGGCTCGGTCCTTGGCACATGATGGAGAGCTAGACATCCCGGCTTAGTTCATCGATTTTTTTGCTATTGGAGATAGGAGTGACCTTCTTTGGCGAGGTCACCGATAACATGCTCTCTGTTTATGCCTTCTTGCACAATTCCTCCTTGCCCTTAGTTTTGGCGGAGCTAGCATTGGTTGATCAAAGTGGATGTTTGAAGAGGGTAAGAGTTGCATAGGCACGGCTTGGTCGAGACCTTGATGGGTTTGGATGCCTTTCATTGGCGAGACTACCGCTTCTGAGGTCAGATTACTTCTCCGGTATTATTTTCCACCCTTCTAATTTATGATTCTCACATCACACAACACTTACTCTTTGTTTTTCTCTCATAACCTCTTCCTTACTTTTCTCTCATTCGCACACCTCTTTATTCTTTAATCTCTCTTATTTTCATCCCTCCCCAAGTATGGTTGATAGATAAGCGCAAGTAGTGGACCCTTGCCAGAGTACTCAACTTTGAGCTTACTTCTTTTGCCAATGGTTGATTTCTCTTGAGAAAAGTTATGGTGTGATTGGATGTGCGACAAATTTGCGGTGACATAACTTGGTGTTGCCTGGCTTAATTTTGCTAAGATAAGCTGACATGTCTAAACAACTAGGCATACGATTGATTGGCCTCACATCTTGCATGTTCTATTTTCCTTCCGGTTCAAATGCCGGTTTGGGCATGAGTAGACACGTCGAGATGGCGGTGGAATACCTTCACTTCCAATTACCCTGCGCACTTGACTCAATACCTTCTTGCTGGAGGGCAAGGGCTTCTATTTTGCCCTAGCCGATTACACCCTTTCTGGCGAATGTTTAGCTTGGCGAAAATGAAGAACAAGTTGAGCCATCTTTAGGTGAGGAAACTTCATGAGTGCAAGCGAAGACATAGAGCTACGACTTAGTTGTGCCCCTAGTTTCTTTGCTTTGATCTTTCTTTTCAAGTTTTATGATGTAAAATAAGCTTTGTTAAATCAAGAGTTAAAGATATGTGCTTTATTGAAATCAATAAAATTAAAATTGTGAGTCTTGAAAATTTTCCTTTCGATCCCAAAAATGGTCAAGTTGTAAAAGGGTAAAATTTTTGAACAAAATCGGCTTTTATTAAAACTTTTCAAAATAATTTTGAAGCTTGATCACCACGACACACACACATAATCGATTCTCAAGATGTACGGTCTCGAATCAAATGATCATAAGCGCCCCTAATTGCATAAATATAGGCCACCGTATACGGCCCCGATATAAAGATCACATAGCCGAACTAGATAATAGAGAAAGATGACTGATCAAATATGAGCGAATAGGACGATTAGAGTTAGAAATGGCTATGGCGAACTTCATAATGAAGTTGTCATGACCGAACTTCGCCCCTATGGATTAAAAGGTCATAACTTGACCCGATGTCGGGGATTACCTACCTCAAACCTAGTTAAACATATTTCAATAGAGTTAAGGGGGCCAAAATAGAAGCAAACTTAAAAATTTTATCCATAGAGTTGTGCTTACATGGCACGTCAAAACATTTCACATGTACTCATTAATAACCCACATCAAAAGGGAAAACATAGAATTTTTACACAACAAGATCATTCAAGTTATAGTCAACCAAACCAAAAGCTTATGTACATGGTGATCTAACATTTTCACCAAAGTAACAGAAAGGGAGACAAAAGAAACAAAACAAGTCTTGTGCGTCAGACGTTTGGGCTGACTCCTCAAAACTTTGACTTTTTCTCACATACTTCAAATTTGGGTTTGGACATCTCTTGGCTCACCTACATACACATGAATGAGTGAGTGAAAGCCAGTGAATAATATCAAATAAAGAAGGTACATGAATGAAATTCAAGCGGATATATCAAGCGGCCTTAGGCCATTTATGTTTCTATTTGGTACATTAAGCGGCTTCAAGCGAACATATCAAATGGCCTCTGGTCCATTTCGTCCTTAACAAAGCGACCTCGGAGCCCAATTCATTCATGTCAAATGGCCTCGGGCGATTTCACTCTTGTCGAGCGACGCTGGCCCAATCATTCATATCAAGCGGCCTTTGGTCCAATCATTCATTTCAAGCGGCCTTTGGCCCAATCGTTCATAATCAAGCGGCCTTTGGCCCAATCATTTATGAAATGCACATTTCGTACTTGAGATCATAATCACATCATAATCATAATTGTAACCCAACGACCTTATCAATCATATAGCATAACGAATATTTGTCCACAATTCAAATTAACAAACTTATTAAACTCAAATAAGAGTAAGCAATTGGACAAATAGCATACTTCAAAATATCTTTACTAAGATATTACTCACGATGTTCTATCGATGGATTACTTTTGTGCTCGACCTACACATTACATAACACATATTGGGTCTAAATGATTCAATCCGTTCTTAATTTATTTCTTTCTCTTAGGCCTCTTTCTTATCCTTTTAGGTCATATACAAAGTTCAATGCATGCCTAAGAGTGCTTAGAAATGGAAGAAGCGGAAAATGAAACTCAAAACAACATTTTTAAAATTTATGGCTTAGGAGCTCTCAGCAGGCATGAGTATTCCGCTCGAACAAATCCCTTTAATCTGCAAAAAATCTTGGTTGCCTCATTTTAGCGCTTGGCGTGACTTTGGGCCTTTCGGTTTGAGAATCAAAACATGTATTTGGGCGCTCGGCGTGACTCTTCCGCTCGATGTAGACATCAATGTCTTAAAACTTTTGAAAACTAACATTTCTCGCTCGGCGTGAATTCCTGCTTTCGAGTGGACTTGACCAATTCTGGAATTCCTAGCAAAATTTGGTTAAGCTTCAAACTTGCATCGAAATTGATGTAACTTGCATGTTATGACCCATAACTCACATGTACATCTACTAACATGATATAAACACTAAATTTACAACATTATGAAGCTCAATTCCCATTAATCAATTACATACATACCCAGTTATACCAAACTTATGCCCAATACATCAAATTCATGCACTCAAAACTCCTACCTCTATGAATTGTGCATACATGTGGAATATAACTCCCATTCTCAACTTAAATGATGTAAATGATGATCAAAGGCATGAATCTTCATCAAAATTCAACATGGATCACATGTTTCATGCTCAAATACACAAATTCATTGCAATCTTTTACATGCATGTTTATAGTGACTTCAAATTCACCAAATTCAACTCAATTCATGTTCTTGATTACAATTTGTCTTTGAGTTCACATAATTACAACTCCAACTCATGAATTCATATGTAATTACTCACCTAGAGGCTCCAATCTTTCAATTTCTATTTAGTTCTTAAGCCTAGCCTTTCAAATCTTGAATTCCTTGCAAAATCTACAATGATAGCCTCTCTCTCTCTCTCTCTGGCCTCTCTCTCTCTCTCTCTCTCTCTCTGGGGGTAAAATATGATTTGAGCTCAAAACAATATGAGCTTAAGCATACTTAGCTCATTTATATAGGCCTTCTCTAATCACACTTAATTAGAGCTAATTAATGGTGCCCAATTGATTTAATTTAAGCGATCGATTAAGCTCAGAATCGGTTTTCAATTAAATTCTCGTAAACTCTAAAAATTACGCTAATCACAGGCGTAGTCAATTTGATTCTGTGGCCAATAAGGCCTTCAACTTTCGATTTATAACAATAAGTTGAATAGATCTTCCCTCGGTGAGCAGATATAAGGCCAAAATCACATATAGTCATATAATTACCACTCAAAATCATATTAGGCATATAATCACAATCATAATTTAAGATAAATTAACATAACATAGAGACGAGGTTATCACAAAAGTTGCATCGTATCCCAAAGAGGGAATCGGGCCTTCGTGGTTCGATTAAGGTTCACTCAAGTATTAACTCTCTCCTTTTAGCTCTAACTTTTGCCAAAATCGCCCTTTAGGGTTTTTAACCTTCTTGAGTTTTTTGTTTTAATTTTTCATGCTCTAACTTTTGCCTAAATAAGCCCTTTCGGGTTTTCGGCCTGAGCCTCTCGAGGTAGTATTTCTTCAACTTGTCCATATTGATCGGTTATGAGAACTCCAGGCCATCTAAGTCCATGAGAATAACTACTTCTCCTGATCAGATCGATTTGATGATGTAAGCATCAATCCAATTAGGTCTAAACTTGGCCCTAGGGTCATGGATGGGAACCCAGTTGTCTTCGACACCATGTCCCTTCATTAAGATTTTGGACTTAACTTTCTTGTTAAAAAGCCACAGCAATTCAACTTTGGTAGCCACGGACATGATGCAATGCCCTTAGTCTTCTCTCATCAAGCGGCATTAACTCCTCAAATCTACTCGTTGCCGATCCACCTCTGTTCTCGACACTTAGCTATAACTTCGTAACGGCGGCACTTCAATTTCGATCGACAAAATAGCCTCCATCCCGTAGCGAGAGAATAGGGGTTGCCCCTGTAGATGTTCGGATTGAGGCTCTGTAACCCCAGAGCACAAATGGCAATTTATCCGGCCAGTCCCTATAAGTTTCCACCATCTTCTGCAGAATTCTCTTGATATTTTTGTTATCTACCTCCATGACTCCATTGGTTTTATGTCACAGGTTGATGACCTATAAACTCCGTTATATTTCTCAAGCAAGTCTATCACATCTTTCTTGAAGTGCGACCCATTATCAGAGATAATCACATTCAGAACCCCATATCGTGATAATTTTATTTTTGATGAACTTAGCCACATCGACACTTTTAGCACAAAGTAGAAATTTGGGCCTCCACCCATTTGGTGAAGTAGTCGATCACTACCAAGATGAATTCATGCGTTTGACCTTTGGCATAATTGGGCGATAACATCTATCTCCCAAACAGAGAATGGCCATAGTAAAGTCATGTTGTAGAGCCGATGTGAGAATGTTCATCACGATTGGCATGAATCGGCATTTTGGCGTAGAACAAAACCATCTGATCCTCTTCCATGGTTGACCAATAGTAGCCTTGTCTAAGATTTTTCGAGCAAGCATCACATCGTTCATGTGGGCCTGCACTCTCCTCTGTGAATGGCGCCATAAGGTGCTGATTCCTCTTCCTCAATACGGTTTATGCATTCTGAATAGCTTCTTTTGTACAACTTGCCCTCAAATGATAAATTGGATGGCTAGGCGTCGTATTCCCCTTTTGTCATATGGTTGCTCTGGTGGATACACCTCTTTTCGAAATTCCAAAAATCGTAGTACCAAGGGTTCTTGTAAAAGCCTCATCTATCATAGCAATGGTGTCATAAGTGGCGTGTATACGTTCAATAATGATCGAGCATCCTAACTCCCAATGGGATATACGCCATAGAAGATAGAGTTACTAGTGCATCACAAATCAATTGTTCTCCCTTAGCAAATGGGTAGCGTTAGCTTTTCAAACCTCGGAATTAACATATCCAAGGCCTAATGGTGAACCTTCATTTCTCCTCTTTAACCCTCAATCTACATTGGCTTAAAGACACAACCAAGTTGAATTCTCAATAAAGTCAACCTTTTTGCCCCTAGTTCCAAGCGGCTTCTAAACCGACAATACCGCCTCATACTACCTTCGTTGTTGGATACTTTGAGCGGAGTTTGAAGGCTAAGGGTATATGGGAGTCATCGGGTGCCATTAGCAACACATCGATCCCATAACCGTATTGATTGGCTACTCCGTCAAAGTACATCAGCCACTTTTCCTCCTCTATTTGCAGAATATCTTCATCTAGAAAAAAAGTACTCCACCGCTCCATCCCCTTTTACTGGGTGATCTACCAGGAATTCTACTACAGCTCTCCCTTTAACCAATCTGCGTGTAACATATTTGAGATCAAATCCGGAGAAAAGAAGCAACCGGGCTAGCCTACCCGTGGTATTTGGTTTCTCAAAGAGATATTTGATAGGATCTAATCTCTAAGCGGGATTACCGGTGAGCTAACGGTGGTGCCTCAACTCCCGAGTAGCCCATACCAAGGCTAGGCAAGCTTTCTCGAGGGGAGTGTAATGGGTCTTGTAGTGCAGCATTTTCTTACTCAAGTAATAAGCGGCTTTTCCACCTTGGCCTCCAACTCTTGAGCCAACATACACCCCATGGTTGAGTTTGTCACTGACAAGTACAAAATCAATGGTTTTCCCGATTCTAGCGATGATAACACATGATTCTACAATCTTGCTTACCTTGTTCAAAAGCAACCTAACAGCGACCATCCCATTGGAATTTCTTTCCTTTGTTTAGGAGACCAAATAGTTGTACACAAGTCAAGTTTAATTTGAAAATAAATCATCTTATGAATTGCACTTTACCTAGAAAGATGCACACCTCCTTTTCAATCCTTGGTGGTGGCATTTCTAAGATGGCCTTGATTTTGAAAGGATCTACCTCAATTCCTCTCTGTAATTAGGAATCTAGCATTTTTCGGTTGTTACACGAAGGTGCATTTTTTGAGTTCAACCTCAATCGATACTTTACGATTTTGAAAGAATTTCTCTAGTGCGATGTAGTGGCCCTCTCGATCTTTGGACTTGACAATCATATCGTCCACATATACCTCCAACCTCTTTGTGGATCATGTTGTGTAGAATTGTAGTTCGACCCTTTAATAAGTAGCTCGGCATTCTTCAACCTAAGCGGCATGACTCGATAGCGATGGGTGCCCCACGGGTAGTGAAACCGGTCTTCTCCTATCCTCAAGTGCCATCGAATCGATTATACCGGAAAACCTATCCATGAATGAGAGCAATGCATGGCCGCGATAAAGTCTAGCAACTTCGTTAATATGCGGCGGTGGAAAATCATCCTTGACCTAGCCTTATTGAATCCACGAAATCAATGCGAGACCACGATTACGCTATCCTTCTTTAGAAATGGAACAATATTGGCCAACCATGTTGGATAATCGAGATACAAGCAAGAACCACCTCAATCTGTTTGGTATCTTCTTCTTTGATCAAAGCCTAATTTGGGTAGACTCTGTGACTTCTACTTAGCGAGTCGGGGCCTCAAGGTCAAGAGAGATCGATGCTATACAATCTCAAGATCAATTCGGTATGTCTTCATAGGACCATAAAAACATCTTTGAAATTTTTTTAATAAAAGCGATTAAGCGCTCGCGTTCCTCACGAAAACGGCGTAGGCCCATCTGGACCAAGTGAGGATCTTCCTCAATACGCCGCGTTAATTGATACAATTTCATCATGCGAGGGCTTAACCGCCTCTCCTCCTCACGATCAGCAAATTTTTCAAAACCAGGAATTTCTTCCTCTTCGTTTATGTCAAAATTTTGAAAATCGAGACTGTACAATAAACCAAAGGCACCAGAAAAGTAAGCGAAATCATTGAATTCCCATTCAAAAAGTCACGGATCTTCAATTCTGATTGGACTAAAGGAAAAGCTAAAGACAACCTAGACAAGACTTTGGTATCCGGGTTACCACTCCTAAGTACCGGACTTCGGAAGGAACTTCGAATCGACTGACTCCACAAACTCGGAGAATGATTGAGACTCACTATCCGATCCAGAACTGTTAATGACGCCTTGCTCAAACTTCCAAACTAGGCGTGGAGCCTCAGATGCATCCATGATAAGATTGAAGAAATCCACTGCTAGGTTATCCCTGATCATTAAGATTGTAAAACTATCCCCCAAGTTGGCGGTCTCAGCTCCAGCAATAAAACTTGTCAGCAGGTTAGCCAGCGCTTTTCCCAACAACTCTTCCTCTTTGATGTCCAGGTTTGCTGTCTCGCCTTGATCTGTGCTAGGGCTCAGGTCTGCTTGTTCATCCTCTTCTTACGGTAACTGAGTGTGGGGAAGATCTCGAACCGGATACCTTGTTTTTGATTCCTTGTCAAACCAAGGTTCTGAGAATCCCCAGAAGGGGAAGTCTTCCCATTGGTAGACAAAACGTCCGTTCAAGGTCCCCTGTATCGGTTTGTGGACTAACTCATACTTCATCCCAATCCTCTTTGCTTTCAGCCTTCCTCATAACTCCTCTCCTTTTATTTGCCAATCTGCGGTAGTAGATTTGTATCGGCAAAAGCATGGGGTTATGGTGATCTCCTCGGCAGCAGTGCCTCTCTACCTACCCGACCTAGTCTTGATAGAGCATATGCCCCTATTTGTTCATCATGTAAATGGATGGTGCATTCACGTAGTTCTCATTGCCCTCGACCATGATGGATTAGACGGTGGGCTTTGCGGAGAAAGGAAGAGGAACCGTCCTCCTCATGTATGATTTCCAATAATGGCGATGGTTCTGGGGAGGATGGATCATAAAATTACCACAAGCAATCCACCTTTGAAAGGTACTTCACTAGCGATGGTATTGATGATAAAGCCCTCATCGATATAGCGAGGCCTTCCCGATAGTAGATTAAAGGTGGCCAGGAGCGTCCATGACATGGGATTCCACCTCATGCCGAGCGGTGATTAGGATATGGCTTTTGAACATTCCCATAACATCTGGCTTTTATTGTCATAGCGGACAACTTTGAGTCGTGGCGTAAAGTTAACTAGCCTCAAAGCGATGGCATAGGCAATCCTCCTTTGGACATACATTGATGCCGATCCGGTATCTAATAACACCACGAATCCACTTTTCGACTTTCCAAGGTTACATATAAGAATTGGTTGTGGTTGGCACCCTCAATTGATAACTCATATCTATAAAAGATATCACCGGCGTAATGTCCCCATATGTAACCAATGATACCAATTGGTCGATGAGTGGTATCGATAGGCGATTTAGTGCAGTTCATTACCTCGACCAATGCTTGCCTATGCTCGAGGATGCCATTATAAGCCCCAGTTGATATATCGGCTGAATCTTCTTGAAATTTTAAGACGGGTTTTCTTCAACATCCTTCTCTTTGCTCTTGCGGCCTCTTTCTTGGAAGACTAAATTCTAATCTAATGCAGGTTTGAAGTGTCGACCACTCCGAGGTCATATGATTGATCTCGTCGATACCGAGGTGTCATCAAGGGGTATTAGCTTTTCACCCTTCATCAATATGCGCATGACTTAGGTGGCTATCTTTCCACCACTCTTTTGTAGTCATAGGGCTATCTAGAGCATGTTAACATCATGTGCCCCGTCATCATACCATTCTTCCTCCACCACGGTTTTGGTTTACGAATCCGATATTTTATGAGCTTCCTCAATATCCTTTTTTTGATCCTTTGGGCTCCCATTCGACCTTTTTGGTAGTTTAGACATTGCCCACCGTTGTCTCGGGTTCTTTTTCTCTTTTCCTTTTCACGATCCAGCTATCTTTATGCGGATCTCTTCTATCTTTTAACTTTGAAATTGTTCTGTGCATGTTCTCTCTCGGTCAAAGTCTGGCCTTTGCCTTGCCACTAGCACCAATTTTCTCTTTCTTCGATCTTTCATCGACTCTTCCTCACTCAACCATCCATTGCTTGTTTCGGTGGCTCGGGTCCCCACCATCCCATCGAACATTGCTTATATCCTCCTCTTGAAGAAGTATAAATCCTCTAGATCAACCAAATCCTCTTCTAAGTCGAAGTCATTTAGGCCTTATTTGGGCCAATCATTACGATGTTGCCCTAAGCGGCCTTTCTCGATAACATTAATCTTTGAGAAAATCCAATGATATAACTCACGGCTTTACGATCGATGGCCATGATGTATAAAAGCTGGGATGTGCTCTTTTATGAGCAAGACCCCATTCTCTATGACACGAGTTTGAATGACCTATCTTGATTGCATTCTTCTTTTCTCTATTTCTGGTACCACGAACTTTGGATTAGGTTTGTGGTGTTAGATCCATCATGCACATGTCGTATACGGAATAACCACCTCCGGTTTTGGTAGGTAGGATGAGGTAATGTATGTGCTAGAGTTAAAGGTGGGTAGTGCATGTATGTGGTTAATGTTTCTAGGCGAGGAAATTTGGTTATGTGTAGGAAGTGGGTTGGTTGTTATGTTTGGTTTGGAAGGTAGAGCAATGACTTTGTTGTCAATGAGATCCTAGATCTCCTAGCGTAAATGGTAACCAGATCGTGAGATGGCCATATTGTTGGTGGAAGATACAATATTGGATAAGGTCATGTTTTGGTGGCAATGGGTTAGGAAGTGGACAAGGATCGAGAGGCTTGAGATGCCCTTTTCCACTAATAGTTTGAGAGTCTGAGCTTGGCTCATATAGAAGGGAGTAAAAACTCTTGATTAGAGGTGGGTGGGTATTTTGTGAAGGTTGTGAGGTTGTGGCAATAACAAGCGGATCAACCGTCTTGGCCATTGAAACAGCGGTATTGACATTTGTAGGCGGTGGAATAGTGTTATTGCTAGCATTGGTATTAGAGAATGGCCTTCTTCTTGGGTTAAACTTGTTCTATAGATAATGCCCTTTTAATGCACTCTCGTCTGGACCCCGGCTCATATGAGGAAGCAAATATGGACGATGGTGCCACTATAATTCTACGCAACATGTCTAGCTCAGGGTTACGGACCACTAGCCTGACTTGCTCTCTTTTAGTAGGTTTATTTGTCATTCGGGTTGCCTTAGCCCTCCCCCGGGCAATAAAATCAATGAATGATTCTTTGGGGTTTTGGGTAGTAGCCTCAAGCTCACTAATAGTTACCTCTATCTGGGTGTTATATGAATCTTGGTTGACAAATGCCTTAGATAGCTCCTCCCAATTTAAGCTTTATTGAGTCTTCCAACTTAGCGTAGCAAATAACATACATCGAGATAGGGTTCTCCCAAACAAGGAAAGCCGGTGCCCTAGAGCGAACCCACTGGGCCTCAATACATCTGAAGCAATAGGATATGCACAATCGGATCCCCCACTCCCATCAAATCTACTCGATATGGGGCATCTTTAATTTCTCCAATAATCGACCGAAACCTCGGTGTACCGTCTTCGATATCTAGAATGGAGTTGAAGCCTTGGGACTTCTTCAATGCTTTCTCCAATCTAGCAATCTTAACCAAAAGTTTGGATCAATTTCATTGATATCAAAAGAAAAAAAAAATTCCTGAGGGGGTTGAGCGGAGGCCTATAAAAATTTGAAGCCGGAAACATTTCACGAAGATCTAGGATTTGGGGATTTTTCTCTTGATGGGGGTGGGTCAGAGCTTGTTACGGCGAGGGATCGGATGCCGCAGTTGATCACGGATGCCCGGATGTCACGTCATAAGCGATAATTTTATCTGTGACCATCCTTTGGTTTCTGATATCCATGGTTCTCTGAAGCGATCATCATGGCGACAAATTCCTCTGCGTTCTATGCTATATTACGTGCCATTGCTAGTGATGCAGGTGAACTAGATGTTGGTGAAGCGGGTGAGTGAGAATGGATAGGTGTTTGCGAGTGCTTTGTCTTTGGTCTTTTGATGTCTCATTCCTTCTTCATCGGGTGGTAGCGAAGTGAAACAAACAACGGCTAGCCACCAACAAGGTCTTGAGCTTTGCAAAGCCTACCAAGCGAGTCCACACAACTAAGGGAATATTAGGTCTTTGAAGCTATGATGGTAAACTACCTAGTAAAACAAAGAAAGAAAAAACATAATCAAATCGGACAGCACTTGACCGCCAATTCTGTGATTCACCAACACTGCAATGAATTGTAATCCCGCTAAACTCTATTCTCAAACTCAATGACATGAACCATCCTATCTGGTCTCATTGTAAAGCATACCAAGTAAAAGAACCAAAACACCCTTATCAAGGGTAGGGTTACTTTGTCCTAGATTTTTGACATGACCTAGGTGTGCTATTTCAATCAATGAGTTTCACAACATCCTACAAATGGGTGGCATCTGTCCTAAGTTGGAATAGTCACTATAGCTTCACTATATGCAACTAGGTCAAATGGTCAAAAGGGTACCTCGAAAGATTACCTAATATACCTCTCACTAACAACGAGAAGTGAAAAGGAGAATCAAGCGATGCAATGGTAATCGAGATCAATTTGTGTCTCAACTTGGCGAGAGCCCATGACTAGTCGATCTTTTGGCAAGCTTTAAACAAACCGTCAAGAATAGTAAATGAAAAACACGATGACAAAGTAACCATGCAAATGCAATGCGAAGAACATATAAGTGTAGATAAAATTTCACATCATGAGTTTCAAGTCAAGTTCTCTAAATCCCGGAGAGTCAGAAGCGTAGCTCAACTTTTCATGCTCCTTTCAAATCTGATAGCTAGCCCAGGATTCGAACTTTCGTGGTTATGAATCGGTTTCACGAAGTGCAATGTGAAATAGCCCAGCGAAAACACAAAAGGAGTCCAAATCACGAGCAATTTTTAGAAAATTGATGTTTTGAATCAAATGCCAAAAAAATGGTTGCTTTGCGGTTGGTCGCCACCTAAATATTTTTGAGAATTTAGGAAACTAGATACTGCATGCCAAAGGCCATTGGCAAATCATCACCAAAATGTGTTGGCTCAAGAACTTGATGCGAGAAGCAAAAGGTCATGAATTGAGCACCCCACACGCCCGATCAAAGATCGGCCTCTCTTATCATGATGTGATTTTTATTTACATTATATGCTCTTGTTCCAATTTTATTAGATCTAACATTACTATGTGGCCTTTACAAAGTATAGAACTAATTTCTGAAAAGTGGAACACTTTGATTTCATGTTTATTTTAAAATTGTTTTTTGAAAAATTGAGTTTTGTACATTAATCAATTTGCCCCAATTTTGGCAATGAGCCTCCATCCCACAGGGCATTCAAGCGGTGTATATCATTTAAGCATTTAGCCTCATGGAAATATGCCGATATAGCAACCATCACCGTGATGTGAGATGCTAAAGCAATAAATGCTCACCTAGTACTACGAGCCAAAACAAAAGAAAAATAATTAGAAAAATATGCATGCTCCTAACTAATGCAATATAACTAAATGCAACACCTACTGCATGGCGTTATGCAATTAATAGGCTCGACTATGAGCATGGCATATGATTCCATTCAAGATATGCGATAAGCTTATGCGTATTCAAGCAATGAATTCTAAACATTTAGTTAGTATGATGGAAGTCCGAACGACTTAGATGCATGTAAAGACAATGGATGCAAAACATAAGAATGCTAATTTGAAAAATGATATTCTATACTAACCATAAGTAAACAAGTAAGTAAAATGGAGAAAAGAGCGTGAGGATTTGGAAAGACATATACAACTTATTACATGTTGGCCCTCTCACAAGAGGTTGAATCAAGGATTAGAGAGTTGAATTAAACTAATTATTACAAAAACCCAGACTGAATGAATAAGCTAGGTTAATTACCTGCTTATTACAAATTCTAATGAATACCAAAAGAAATGAATTAGCTATCTAAGTTAACTAGCTATAACAATTACAAATAAACAAATGGCTACAACAATATATTAATTAAGTACAACAAAATAATTGTAGTACAACAATAATGGGAGCATTAATTTTAACATTGATGTAAGCAGGATGGACAATAGTTGCATGCAAAGTGTCGAAGCTGCTCGATACGCGAACTTGCTCTGTTTCACCTTTAGCCCTTTGCCCTCTGTTTTCTTGGAAAACTTATCTGCTCTTGACCAAACATAGATGTTGTAAACGGCATTAATATAAGAAACCCAACCCGAGGCCTAAATAAGGTCAATAGTGCCTATAATTTTATGCAAAATCTGTTTTTGTCTCTGCGGAAATTGAAAAATAGTTACCATGAGTTATTTTTTGAACTTCTGTTTGTCCCTCACTCTCTGTCATGGACAAACCTTAAGAGAAGGTTGGAATCGTTTCAAAACCATCAAATGGAAGCAATTTGTTTGCTATGATGATTTACGGCGACTGATTTGGACAAAGATCAATGAATGTGATGAATCAATAACCACCCCTCACTCCTGCTAATAGGAGTAAGCTTCAAGAGGAGGTAGAAGCGCTTCAAGGGCTCAGTCGAAACATCATGAATTGATGTAAGACAACCCACTTGACACAATGGACAAATTCTGACATAACGTCCGGCCCGAATCCAAGCAATATACCTTATTTTTGTTTATGTGGGTTGGTTCATTTTTAGCAATTTCGGACCTTTCCATTCTTTAGTCCATTAAGTTCAAGGTGATGATTAACGTCCACTAAATGAGAGCGTGTCAGAAAGCGAGGAAAGTGATTCTCAACATGAAAGAGAGACTATCGCAGATTAACAATGAACCTCCACGTAGAGATTATGCCATTAAGCATAGATCCCTAACTCATGTTTTGAACAACCATCAATAGGTTGAAAAAAACTCTCCAAATGAAAAGAAATGGATGACCAAGTTGCTTTGTTAAAATGAGGTTCTTAACATGGAAATTAATTAAGAGAGAAAGCTATAGAACAACATTACAACAAAAGCTATGTATAAGGATTTGTGATACAATAATAGATGAACTAATCAAAAGCTTGAATCAATTAAACAACCTAGGATAGCCCTAAAACAACCTCTAATAGGTAAAAAAAGCGATTGGCTCAAAGTGCATAAAAACTTAGAGGCCCAAAGCTAAACAACAAAAGAAAGAAAATAAAGCTAGTAAGCAAGAACGAGGAGGTGGCTAACCCCTCCACTCTTAAAACCTCAAAGTATGATTTTTAGCCTCTTTTAAACTTTGAAAAATCAATTTTAGAAAGCAAAGAAAATGAATTGTAAAAACAAGGGTTTGAGTTATAGAAATGAAGGTGTAAGAAAAAGTGTTGTCTCTCTACCCTTCAGTGACTCTCCAAGCCAAGCTTAGACACTTGAAAGGATCAAAACAATATAAAAATACAAGAACTAGATGTGAAGATAGAAAAAGAGAGCAAGAGAAAGAGATAGTAAGCTTATACCTCTCCAAAAGGTAGCTCTTTGTTGTGAATCAAACTAAGTCCAAACCTGCTCTCAAGCTTGAATTGTGATGTTCAAGGCTCGATAGGGTTTCAGGCCAAGGTGTGAAGTTGCCTTGGTATATGGATATGGGTTGAGGTGGTAAGCTTGCTTGAAAGTTCTTACACACAAGAAGGAGCTCTCAGAGAAGGTGTATAAGCTTTTAGAAATTCTTCAACCCTCAAAACAAAGATACAACTTCATTTTTATAGAATTTGAACTAGAAAGGTCATAAATATCTTCAAGAATTGGATTCTTTGGTGGAGCTCACTTGCCTAGAATAGTGTTTTTAAGCTACTAAGG
>JANUSC010000623.1:0-66002 GCA_025200525.1 Camellia lanceoleosa | reverse complement strand
ATCAAGAGTTGGAACACCGAAAGTATCGATTTGGTGAAAATCATTTCCTTTCGACCAGATTCAGTAGAAAAAGAAATGAAGCGTTGAAGATGCTTCTAAGAGGACTTTTTACATATAAAATCAGCTTTTTTTTCTTTTATTTATATATATATATATATATATGTATATATATTCAAAATGATGAAAAAAATTAAAGGGATACGAATGTTTGGATCACAAATGTTAAGTCGTATAGGGTTGTCGAGCGGCCAAAGGCGGCGGCTGAGGAAAGAGAGAAGCTCGAAGCGTTCGATGAAGGCACCGAAGTCTTCTCTAACTTCTCTAACTTTCTCGTTTCTTAGTCTCCGCTGCCGAGTCCGGCGAGTATTAGAACTCCTTGACGACACCGACGCCGATATTGATCCACACCTTTAGGTTCGAGATATGAATGTTACTGTGACTGAATTGCTTCGACATATGATCGAGCTTTGATCAGGCATATATGAGACAGCAAGGCTACAAAAAGTCTTAAACTTCTAGCTCAGATCTGAGGTAAGGAGGCCGGAGGTGGCAGGAGAAAGCGATGAGGAAGAGAGAGAGATGAGGGGACGATGACGGAAGTGATTGGGGAGTGACGCTGAGATTGACGACGGCGACAGCGGCGATAATGGAGAATAAACAGCGACGGCTGGAGATCGGCAGAGGAGAGAGAGCTTAGAGGAGAGAGAGAGAATGAGAGAGATCTGTTGAGTTATTTTTAGCAGCAGAAAGAGAGGTAATAGGATAGAAATGAAAGATAGATAAAAAGCGTGAGAGAAGAGTGGTGATAGAGGAATTTTGGTCATTTTGTGATTATGTGTCCTTGTCGACCTAATAAATTAATAAATGGACGTTTGGGCGAGAAAAATTTAGTTGTTATAGCGGCAAGTTGGTTTGTGGTTAAAATAGTTATAAAAGATAAAGGAAAATAAGTGAAAGATTAATTAATGCTTCTATTAATGATGTGGTAGTAGGTGGGATTCACTGTCACAATGTTTTTGTGCTTTTTTTTTAAAAAAGTGGGTGCTAACTTTCATTAGTGGATTTTAGATGGCCACTTTTAGTGGGATGAGCATTCTTTGAAAGATAAAATAAATTTATTTGGGGCTATTACAACAAACAAAATATGACATCTAATTTATAATCATGATACTCTTCTCTCATAAAAAGTCAAAAAAGCAAAAAACATTTCAAACCATGTTTTTAGCGGTAAAAACCAAAAAGCTAAAAAGCCAACTCACTTTCCAAACAGAGGCTTAAAATTAGATTTTTTACCCGCGCATTCAAAAAATAATTTTGCTTGGTTCTATTTTTTTAAAAACACTTTTCAGAAAATTTTACTTTCTTATTTTTTTCGTATTTTTTTGTTTTTATTAAAAATTTTTAATATTTTAAGCAATTTTTATTTTTATTTTTTAAACATACTTAACATAAATATATCTAAAAAATAAAAAAAAATTATGAAAAAAACTTTTTAAAAATTCACTAATACCAAAAATATATAAAAAAAATATGAGAATTTAGTATATTTTTTTATATTTTTATGTATTTATTAATTTTTAAAATATTTTTTTATAATTTTTTTACTTTTTAAATATATCTAAGTAAGGTCATCTAAACAAATTAAAAAAATGTATAAAATTTTAAAAATATTCACTAAAAATAAAAAAACACTAAAATCAAAAAATTCAATTTTCAAAAAACTTAATCCAAAAACTCAAACGAAAAACACTTATTTTCGCTTTTTGAAAACATTTTTCAAAAGATTCTACTTTCTTATTTTTCTAATTTTATTGAATTTTTAATATTTTAAACAATTTTTAAAATTTTTAGAAACCTAACATAAATACATTTAAAAAGTATAATTTTTGTGAATTTTTTAAATTTTTTACTAAATAAAAAATATAAAAAATATAAAAATTCAGTATATTTTTCATGTTTTGTGTATCTATTAATTTTTGGGCAAATTATCTACACCTCCTTTGAGATTTAGCTAAATTACAGATTCTCCACTGAGATTTCAGAAATTACATCCCGCCCCCGAGGTTTATATTTTCATAATAATTTAACCTCTACCGTTAACTAAACGTTAAGAATGGTTAGCTGACATCACCAAAACATAAATTGATGAACAATATAACCCTTGCTGAAATCCCTTTTATAAATCAACAAAATGACAAAAGAATTACGTTAGATGGAAAAAAAAAGAATTTAAGTTTTTGAAACTATCTTTGATTTTTTATTTAGAAAAAAATTTTAGAATTTAAAATAAAAAATAAAAACTAATTTAATAAAATAAATATGAAAAAATATATTTAATTTGTAAAATTATTTCTAATCACTCCAAAGATAAAATTATATAAAAATAATAATTATTTTTTATTTCTTAAATAAATTAATTTTTAATTTTTAAAAAATTTAAAATAAAATTTTAAAAATCAAACCAAATAGATTTTAAGAATTTTTTGACAAGTCATTTCTTGTGTTTTTAATTTATTTAATTATTTGCAATTTTATGATATTTTCATCATCTAACACTACAACATATAAGAGTTTTAGAGACCAATTTTTTGATCTCAAAGTAAAAATTTTGTTGCAAAAGACATTTAAGGACTAATTACTATCATCACGAGGATAGTAACTAAAAAGTCGCTTTTAAAACGTTAAAAATAAGGCTTTTAGCGATAAAATTTAAAATGTCAATAATAAATAGACTTTTAGGACAAAATAATTTGGTCTCAAAATGATTTATTTTTAGACAAAAAATTTGATACCAAAAATATAATAATTAATCACTAACATTCAATTTTCAATTTGCTAAAAATATAATGACGATACTTTTC
Organism: Camellia lanceoleosa; assembly: GCA_025200525.1. Taxonomy (NCBI): domain Eukaryota; kingdom Viridiplantae; phylum Streptophyta; class Magnoliopsida; order Ericales; family Theaceae; genus Camellia; species Camellia lanceoleosa. Next base: position 63,141 of record JANUSC010000623.1, on the reverse strand, counting down.
AGAACAAAAATATTTGGTCCTCTAAAAATAATTTTGTTCCTAAATTTTGGTCTCTAAAATCTTAATTTTTTGTAGTGTGATAAGTGTTTTTCCATTTTAATTTTGCACTTCATAACTTATTTAAAAATGATAATTTAGCTAAACCTCATGAGGGAATCTGTAATTTAGCTAAATCTCAAAGGAGTGTAAGTAATTTGCCCTTATTTGTCAAAAAGGTATTTTTGTCAATTTATGATATCCGTTAATCGACGTTAATTGCGATGGCGGGATGTAATTTTTGAAACCTCAGGGAGAATTGTAATTTCGTTAAACCTCAAGGCCCCGCTTTGTTTGGGGTTATAGGGAGGATTGGGTTTGATAGTGAGGAGAATTGAGAATGTGGTGTTTGTTTTGAGAGATAGGGAGGGAACTAGTAATCCCTTGGGACTAGTAAGGAGGAGAAAGGGGGATTGGTAAGGAGAAGGTAGAGATGGTATTAGAAAAATAGTGAGGGGATTAGAAATTTTTTGTTTTTTTATTTTTTATATACTGGGAATTTTTTTAAAATATTAATGTTTAATTTTTATATTTTTTATTTGTTTTATTATTTTATATAAAAATAATTTAATAATTTTTCACTATTAATCCCCTCACTATTAATCCCCTCACTAACAATCCCCTCACTATTAATCCCCTCACTAACAATTCCCTCACTATTAATCCCCTCATTATCAATCCCCTCCATTCTATCTCTCAAAACAAACGGGACCTAAAGAGAAGTGTAGGTAATTTGCCCTTAATTTTTAAAAATATTTTCCACAAATATTTTACTTTTTAGATACATCTAAGTAAGGTGAATTTTAAAAAGTAAAAAAATGCTTAAAAATTTAAAAACATTTACTAAAAATAAAAAACTCAATTTTCAAAAAATTAAATTCAAAAAACTGAAACCAAACATGCCTGATTGTTTTTTGGATAAATCAAAATATATATGTAATCAATTTGTTGGTCATTTTGGGATTCCAACTTTTTAAGGGTATGCAATTATTATATTTAAATTTAAATTTCAAAATATTTTTCTACTAATGTCCTTATCTTCTCAAAATTTTAATATATCTATAATTACTCAAAAGGGGTAATTTTGAAAAATTAAATATTTTTTGCCTTGACTTTTTAAATGGGACTATCATTTTTGGGACACCCCAAATTGAAATAGAGGACTAACCAAATGGGACAGATAGAATATTTTTTTGTTGATAAATGTGATAAATCAAATAAATTAAGATTATCAAATTAATTTAATTTTTTAAATATAAAATACATGAAATATGTAATAAAATAAATGAATTGAATTATTAAATATAACTCGTAAATCTCATTCAAATTTTGAACGGAAGGATCCTCCTCCTCCATTAAAAATAGGAGATTTACTGGCTAGTGTAATTTAAAAAAAAAATTCAAATCAATAATAAAAGTTTATAGGTATTAATAATTAAATATATAATTTTTTCACGTAAATATTTTGTCAAAAAAGTCAGTTACGTGTAATTTTCTTAAAAAATTGAGCAATAATGCTGAGAGTAATTATGGCGTGTAATAGCATTTCCCCATCCGCATGGCGACAGATATTTATTTCCGGGTCAAAACCATATACAACACAGAAAACAACTAATAAGGAGAAGAAACTAAACACACAGTCGCAAAGAGAGATAGAGAGAGAGAGAGAGAGAGAGAGAGAGAGAGTATGTGCGTGCGTAGAGCGAGAGAAATAGATTAGAGAGAGAGACAGAGAGAGAGAGATCGTTGTTCATGGCGAGTGGGTGGGTCAAGTCTTTACAATGCAAATCAAGAGCATTAGATGACGTCGTCCATCACCACCACCACTTCATACCTGCCTCTGCAAGTTGCGGAAAAAGTGTCCAAAATCTCAACGATGTCATTCAAACCACCAAACGCAAGCCTAGGAACAATCCCAGACCACCACCACCACCGGCGACACCACCAAGTTCAAAGAAACCTGAATCTGGTTCAAACCGTATTCGACCCAGCACGTCCACCCGCCATTCACGTTCCCCGGACCCATTATTCCCTTCTCTCACCAAGCTCCCGGAGGGCCACCCTTCTCGCAACGTCGTCGAGATAATCTTCCACACCAGCTGGTCCCCCATGTCCTTCTCGGGTCGGATCGAGATGGTCTTCAAGGTCCAGAACAAACCCAGAACCGTGACGCGATTCGAGGAATACAGAGAGACGGTGAAGTCCAGGGCTGCTTCCTCCGGCGGCGGCTGCGAAAGCCACAAGCGGTGTGTTGCGGATGGGAATGAGCTGATGAGGTTCCACTGCCTGGGTCCCACCGCCGGATCTCCGGGATACGAGTGCGGCGGCGCGTGGGCTTTCCATGGAGCAAAGGCGGCGATATGTACCTTCGCCGGGAGTGGCGGAGCCCACGAGAGTGCTGGCGGCGGCACGGGGCGGAGGGGCATGGTGGTATGCCTGGTCAACGCAGGTCGGGTGTGTAAGCAGAGCGGGTTTAACTCGGTGTTGGAGCGCCGAGTTGGGTTTAACTCGGTGAGTGGAGAGAATGACGAGTTGCTAGTGTTTGATTCACGTGCGGTATTGCCTTGCTTTCTTATCATCTATAAATTGTAGAAATTCATTGACAATAGTAAGAACCTTCTTGCATTTATCATATCCAATTTTATTTTATTTTTTATTTTGAATGCGTGTGATTACAGAAAACTTGGGATGATGAATGTTATTGTGGGTTGGTTTGGCAAGGCCTCATTGGACTTTTTTGCCTCAATGAGTCACAAAAGACAGAATAGGCTCATGAGTCACAACAAACAAAACATCTCATCTAATCTCATAATCAATACACTTTTCTCTCATAAAAAAGTCAAAAAAGTCAAAAACCCTTCTCAAACCAAGCTTTTGAGCCCAGGCTCATATAGTTAAAAAAGTCAAAAAGTCAAAAAGCCAACCCACTTTCCAAACGGAGGTTGTACATTTTTTAAAAATAAATATTTTGATAGTATTTATTTATATAAATATGATTTTTTACACGGTAGAATTGACATTTACCACTACAAATTCCGTTTGATACTTGTGGAAAGTGATTATAACTTATAGTATAACAATTTATAACTTATAATTATGAACATAAGCTAATTTTTTTACTTATAAATTAAGTTTTTCCTCCCTCACTCAAAGAATAAGTTAATTTTGACTTACAAAAGTTATAAGTCAGTATTATTAAGCTAAACCAAATATATCAAAATAACTTAAATTAAACTAAATACTAAAATAAGCTGGAAATAAGTTGTACCAAATACGGCCTACATATGAGATTCCTTAGTTCAAATTCAATAAAATTTCAACCTAATTTACAATATCATCGGCCAAACTCCAATGAAAAGCGTCTGTTTAGTTGAGTTTTTGTTTTCAATTTTTATTTCTTGATAAGCATGCAAAAATTATTGACGAATCTCCGTTTTATGAAATATTTTCTTTTTAAAACTCACCTTCTAGTTGTTTTCGAATTTTTAAATATTAATTTCGCATAAAATGAAAATGATCAATATTTTTGAACTATCCATCTTTTTTTCTTTTTTTTTGTAAAATTCAAAGAAAAAGACTGTTCCAATTTGATCACAAGTTTGTGGATTAAAAATTCATGGCATTTTTATAATGAACAGTGCAAGACCATCTAAACATAAAAAAATAATACGTTGAAATTAATTATTTTTAATGAGAACAGCTGTAAAAATCAAGAGGCAAAGATGTCCTGATTAAAACATCAAATCTTAATTGATAATGTCTTGTTTTATTTTATTGCAATTTGAAAAGTTTGTGTGCAGATTTCAGAGTAGATTAGATTGGTTTATATTTAATTTTGTGATTTGGAGTGTTTTATTTAATTAAGGTTCAGTGATAACTTAAATTTTTTTTACAGAATAGTGAAAAGTTTAACATTTTAACTTTGAAAGTTTATAGGAGTTTTTAGTTTAAAGTCTCTGATATTAAGATTTTATAAAGTAAAAAGACATGCATTTTTCATAATAGTTGTGGTCTCTCAGTATTTTTACAGAGATGATAAATTTCTCTCGCTAAAATTTCTCTTATAATATCATTGAGAAATCTTAATTAATAAGAAAAAAATATAATAGACTTCTCTTATTATCCAAAGTTGTTGAGAGATATTTCAAGTTTATAATAATATTTTTTTTTCTTCTAAACCTACAATGTACTGTTATTTTTGAAGAAAAATTTTTTTCTTCTATTTTTGTTAATCTTAATAAGTATAAGGTGTTTGAAGTTGGCCAGATCTTATGGTGATTACAGAAAAAGGGAGATGATAAATGTTATATACATTTTTTTTAATAAATATTTTGATATTGTTTTATTATATAAATATAAATATGAATTTTCAAACTGTAGAATTACCATTACATATGGGATTTCGTAGTTTAAATAATAAAATGTCAACCAAATTTAAAATATTATGATTGGCCAAAGTCCAAGTATCTGTTTAGTAGAGTTTTTTTTTAATTTTTTTTTAATTTTTTGAAAACATATAAAAATTATTGATCATATTTTGAAATATTTTTTTAAAAATTTAATTTATTAATTCTGCTCAAAATGAGAATGATGAATATTTTTGAACTTTCCTATTATTTTTTTGTAAAATTCAAAGCAAGACTGTTCCAATTTGAGCACAAGCTTGTGGACTAAAAACTCATGGCCTTTTATCATGAACAAATGACCATCTAAACATAAAAGGATAATATGTGAAATTAATTCTTTTAATAAGAACGGTTGTAAAAATCAAGAGGCAATGCTGTCTTGATTAAAACAGAATTTTTAATTGATAATGTCTTATTTTATGTTATTGCAATTTGAAAAAAATGGTGTGCCATTTTCGGATTTGGTTAGATTGGCTAATATTTAATTTTGTGATTTGGAATGTTTAATTTAATTAAGGTTCAAAAGAACCCCCACCCAAAAAAAAAAAAAATCTTATATTTTTGCTAATCTTAATTAAACGGTGTTTTAAGTTGGCCAAACGATACGGATTGCAATAGAATTGATAATCTTGGAAGATTTTTGAGTAACTATGATTCTAATCACAAAATCGTGTAGAATCACAATATGATCTCGATATTTTATGACCATTTTAATGATAATATTAAAATCAATTTTATCAATTAATATTTATGACCATTTTAAAATCAATATTTGTGACAATTATAATCTTATTAGTGAGCACTACATAATAATTTATGTTCATATAAAAGATGCATTATATTAAATTTATTATTATTTTTTAAGAATTTTAAAATTATTTAACATATTTTATCATTATTGATAATTTTACACTATATTATACTTGAAAGTAGAATATTACGATTCTCAATCCATTTTCACAATATGATGATCTACGAGACCCTTCCGACAATGTTAACAACCTTGTCAAAACAAAAATTGGCTGCTTCCATATGTTTTTTTTCATTTTTTTTGAACAGACTTCCATATGTTTGTTAATGGCACCAAACTTACAGCTAGTTGAACTTGACCTGTCTTTATCATTCACATGGACCTCTTTTTTCCTCATAAATTATTTTCTTTATTAAAAAATAAAATAAAATAATTTTATTTACTCAAAGATAGAGATATGATATAAAATTTAAAATCCAAATTATGCAACACATCTCATATGTACTATGAATGCGTTGTACCTTCTTGGTAGTTTGTGAATTTTGTAAATACTTTTTGTGAATACCTTGATAACTCACAACCCAACAAAAAGTGGGCCAAAAATGGACAAATCAACCACCCCTAGGGCCCTAAATCAGGGGGACAGAGCTCCACGGCCATAGCTAGGAGCTTGGGTAGGGTTGGTGTGTTGCCAACCTTCCTCTCTCTTTTTTTATTTAATTTAATATTTTAATTCAAGATATCTCTTGCCCCAGTCTGATCCAATTGGACCTGAGTTACCTGTATCTTAACACACGAGAACTAATTCTTAAAAGCCCTGATATTAATGGCTGAACAAACTTTCAATAACTCTTGAGAAACTCAAATTTGAGACTTTGAATTTTATTCAACCTTTGAGAGTTGCAAAACTTATGATTATAAAATGAAAGAAATTACTCGAACTTGATTTAAGATCTCTGGTTAAAATTTTTATTCAAGTTTAGTTAGTTATATAAACAAGTCAAATTGGAAAATAATTTAAAACTTGGCTCAAATTCGATCTTGTATGCACTATTATAAAAATAAAAAATAAAAAAGATATTCAAACTTGCTTAGCTGAAAATCAATTGAAATTGGCTAAAAAAATAAGCAAGTAACTTTAGATATATTCCCAAAATCTATACATTTTTCAAGATAAGCTTGAACCACACCCTTGGTAGGTCTCATCTTGCTTACAGCACAACCACTTTTATACATTTTTTCCTCCCTTTTGTGCATTTTTTCTTTAAAACAACATCATTTTCTATTCTTAGGTCATGTTTGATTCACAATATTAATAGTGAAATATTAATAATCCTATTAAATTAGTGTGGTATTCACTATCTAATAGGATTAATATTCATTGGATTAATAATCCCACCTCTACCCCCATTACTAGTGATCCTACAAATTTGTTGGATTAATTATCTATTGGATTAATAATCCTAAACCAAAATGTTAAAACAAACATAGGATAATTGGGCCCACGGATTAATAATCCTAATCCCATACTCTAATCCACCCAATCAAACATGTTCTTATAGGCTTCTAATTTTAAAAAACTGATGCTAGAAAAATTGTTTAAATAAAAAAAGGATAAAAAATTTAAAAAATTGGACTTGAAAAGTTGTTCACAAATCATGCCACATTAATAACATTTTTTTGGGGGGGGGGGGGGGGTATAAATATCAACAAAATTATAATAAAATTAACCCGTAAGGGATTTAAGGAAAACTAACAGCACATACCATTGGCAATCTTAACATCATGCAAGAAATAACTCCATAACAAGAAATAAATAAATAACTTAAGAAAGCTTTTATATGGGAGAAATATCATTCATTATTTTTAGAAAAAAAATGATGCATTGCCCTCTTAGTTTAGAGTGTACAAGAATGATCAATTGACTGAAAATGAACTTTCAAAAACCTTATCCAAAGTTCTGTGTGCACGTAGTCAGATGTATAAATAAACAAGCAGATCATATGTATAAATAGATGAAATTAAAAAAATAAAAATAAAAAGGACCTGGGATTTTTTTTCCCCGTCAAATGGTAGAAAATTATTGATAAATATTAAATGAATTGGTATATTAATTAGTACACTAGTTGATACATATAGCATTATTCGAATTCGATAGTGATACATGCACAAATTAGTATACTAACTAGTGTACCAACACTAGTTATGACATAATTATTGACATCACTCATTATACAAATTACAAATATCAAAAATATTTTATATTATGTCATATCATCAATTGATACACTAATTGGCATACTAGTTGGTATATGGGTTCATTTGGGAAGAGCTTATTTGGGCTCTTTTGGCTCTTTGAGACACAAAAGATGCATTGCGCTATTTGAGCCACAACAGACAAAAACATCACATCCAACCCATAATCATTACATTCTTCTTTCACAAAAAGTCAAAAGTCAAAAAGTTCTTTAACCAAACTTTTTGAGCTCAACAAATAAAAAAAGCTAAAAGTTAAAAACCCACTTCCCAAACGGAGGCATAGCATTATTCTTATGAATTATGAATTTATGTGGGTGTTTGGGAAGTAGGTTTTTATAAGTTTTTTAGTTGTAAGATATTATTGATAAAAAATTTTGGTGTTTGGAAAGATAGTTTGGTTTTTTGTGGTTGGATGTGATGTTTGTGAAAGAAAAATGAAATGATTATGGAGTTGATGTAATATTTTGTTTTGATTTGTTTTTTTATTTTACAAAAACTTTGTCTTTAATGAAAAAATTAAAAAAAAACCCAACTCCTCCACTTGCCAAACACCGCCGAGTCCAACAATATATTCTCACAAGTGTAACACCAACATCAATATAAGAAATAATTATTTAATTTTTTTCATAAAAATTAACTCGCGAAATTATCAATTATTTTATTTTTTTTTTAAAAAAAAAAGTGCTCAATTAAAAATGTAGGAGAATGAATGATGAACTGAATTGTATTTGAACCAATTAATTAAATAAAGTAGTTATTGGAAACAGCGTAAGCGTAGAGCAAGGACCCAACCAATGTCCAGGTTTTTAATGGGGTAAGTAGGGCTCAAGCAAGGCATCTGCATTTGATTTTTGTTCTGATCTTCTGTCCTCTTCATAACCCAACCCAGCCAACTCTTGTTGCTCAGAAAAATAAAATGGATAGGTAGAGATGGTGGTGGGAAAATTATAGAATGATGAATCAATGTGTTGCTCAAACTTGTATGTTATTGGTTGAAATAGTAAGATTTATTATTTTTATGTCGGCTTTTAAGTAATAAGAGGACTAATGTCATACATTGGACATGTTTGATATAACTTATTATAAGTTAAAAATTAATAATCAATAAGGTAAATCAAAAGTACCTCCTCCTAAAATCTAGAAATTAATTTTTTAAACTTAATTCTACCTAATAAATTGTAATGAAAAGTTACACCAAATAGTTTAGTGTAAACACTAGAGAAAAAATAAATAAAAGTTATAAACAGTTCAAATAAGTAGTATCAAACAATTTTATTAAGTGATGTGTAGGACCTTTTAGTGGTGGTAGATGAGTTATTCAGTGGTCCTGAGATTTGGCTAGGTAGTGTCCTAAAAGCATTGTGATTGGTGGAAGGAATAAGATTTACGATTTTATGTTGAGATATAAAAAAATAAGCAAAAAATAGTATTTGATGATTGATAAATGGTATTGCCACGTAATACTACAAGAACGCCGATTTATTTTTAGTGATTGTGCTGGTGGCCATTTTTGTCTCTAAATCTAAGATAAGACACTTCACAACCTAAAAATGTTCCACTTGATCTCCTGTCCTACTCAACTTGACTACCTTCACAAATAACTGGCTCAATCAACCCGCATGCAAGAGCCATTCGCGGCAGTTTATGTGGAAATTTTATCTGATAAATTATTTTCATAATTTTTGAATAGAAAGTGATTGTGACCCTTAAAAAAATTCTCTACCAACAATAACTTGACAAATTATGAGTCAATTTTAAATTGAAAAAAGATTTGTGTCTCGAATTTCTTTCCCCAGATGTCTCAATGTCCAAATGACGCTGTTTTGGGCATTCTATTTTTTTTTTTTCCTTCTTCTTCTTCACGCAATGACCGAAGGAAAGGAGAGGAGAGAAAGAGGAGAGCGAGAGAGGAGGAGAGTCGTCCTCACCACCACCGCCGCCGCCGATCGCCCGCTCACCACCGCCGATCGCAAAAAGATCGCCATCGCCTCCCGGCCTCCGCCTCCGCCACCTCCCACTATGGCCCTCCACCACCTCCTCCTCCTCCTTCTTCCTTCTTCGCTCAAAAAAAAAAAAAAAATGGGAGATTTGGGAGCTCAAATTGAGCTCCCAATCACAAGTGTTTTAAATTTATTACAAATCTACTTTTATGATGATTTTAGAGGGTTCATACCCCATACATTTTGTAACTGTTATTTAATTTTAACTGAGTCTCTATTTTTTTTTTTTTTTTTTTTGAGATAGCGTTAGTATGTTAGTATAGTTAGATTACAACTAAATGACCGTTGTTGCTTCATCAACTTGAACGCTGATATCTCACTCACTACACCATAAGGTGTAACTATTAGACCATTGGATTATACACCAATGTCTTTAATCGAAGTTCTGCTTTACCATACCAAAAAATTCTATTCGACTATTCGAGGCCGAATCCAATTTTTTTTTTTTTTCGGAGCAGATGAACGAGAAGAAGGAGGAGAGGAGGGAGGGAGGAGGAGGGGAGGAGGAGGAGGGGAGTGAGGAGGAGTGGAGGAGGAGGAAAGAGTGAGGAAGGAGATGAGATGAGGCGTGGGGAGAAGCGGAGCGATGACGATGGCAGCGGCAATGACGATCAGCTGGGCCGACGACGGCGAACCACCTCTCTTCTCTCTCTCTCTCTCTCTTTCTCTCTTTCTCTCGTCAAATTAAAATGGAAGAAGAAGAAAAAAAAAAAAAATGCCCAAACGACGTTTTGGGCATTAGAGGGATTCAGGGCTGAAAAATTCGAGGTCCAAATCTTTTTTCCAAAAAAAAATAAATAAATTCCCACCCATTAGTCCTTTCACACTTTGCAATACCTTCCAAAATTAGGCACAAAACCTTTCATGATTAACCTCCAACTATTGTTTTTGTTCTCTTCAATTTTATTCTTTAGTTTCAGTATTCTTGTTTTAGAAAATAAAATAACAAAAAAAAAAATTATAAAACACCCATAATTTGATAGTACTTTTATTACATTTTTCTCAAAAACAATTTTTTAAAACTCAAAAAAAAGAAAAAAGAGAAAAAGGAGTATATCCTAAAAGGTTAATTGTTTTTAAATTATAAATATACTTCTTGAGATTTGCTTAAAATACAATTTGCCTCTATAGTTCTAGAAATTACAAGTACTCTCTTATCGATTTTTTTTTATTTAACAAAATTAACAAAAAAAAAAAAATTCTAACTACTCTCCTCTATAACAATAAAATTATTTGAATTGTTAATTAAAATATATTTCGACATCATTAAAAAATATTAATTAACTTTATGATTTATTAATAAAAAAGTCATTTATTATGTGATTGAAAACTTAAAAGGCAAGTTATAATTTATAAAATTATAAGAATAATTTATATTTTAAATAAATTTAAGAGGGTGTGATTGTAATGTCACACCCCAAGCTGAAGATAGTTGACAAATTTTCCCTCGATAGGATGAAACATATACACTTGCCACGTATACATTAAGGACAATAATAAGAGATAAACAAAAAACACCCGCCAAGTGTAAAGGGAATTCAACTTCATCCTACTACATATATACAAAATGGAAAAAGTTAAGGGTCATGAAAATTTTGTCATGAAAATGATCATAAAAAATGTATGATCCTTGAATTACCTTGATTAGTGTGTGGTGCTTTATTCTAAGTGTAATCTAAGGGTTACAAAACTTTCATAGTTAATTTCATGAAAAAATTTTCATGATACCTAATATTACTGATACAAAATTTAGCGAAAGACATTTACTCAAAAACATTCGCAAACTAGGGTGTAATCTCCCACCTATGTACATATATAATATGTACACACATCTTTTCTCAAAACAGACTTCTCAACATAAAACCTAGGCTTAGCAGTGAACCCATATATCTCTTGCACACCTAAAAAAAAAAATAGGAGTGTGACCTATCAACAAGCTCAGTGAATGTACTAACTCATGATGATAATAATTGAAAAGAGAAATAAATAGCTCAGCAATTAGTAGCTCATATGTTGCGTTCTTGTGTTTTGGACATCAAGGATAGTTGAGGTAAGTATTCATCATTAATAGAATTTGCTTATAATAACAGCTATCAAAAAAGTATTGATAGAGTTTAGGCTTTGTATGGTCGAAAGTGTAGAACTCTAGCACGTTGGAGTGATGTTGGGGGAAGAAGTTATTGGGACTTGAAATGGGCAGACAACTGTTCATAAAGTGAAAGTGATACAAGGTCACTTGAAAGTTGCACAAAGTTGCCAAAAGAGGATAACCGAAGAAGAGATCTAGAGTTTGCTATTAGTGAAAAAGTATTCTTACTGGTGTCACCGTGGAAAGGAGTAACGTGTTTTGAAAAAAAAAATAGTAAGTTAAGTCTGCGGTATATTGGCCCTTATGAGATTATTGAACGGATTGGAACTACAACTTATCGATTGGCATTGCCATCTGAGTTGTCTCGGTTATATGATGTATTCCATGTCTCAATGTTGCGAAAGTGTACATTCCAGATCTATCACATTTATTGACTTATCAGCTTATTGAATTAAAAGAAGACTTGTCATATGTTGAGGAGCTAATACAGATCGTCGGTATCTAGTTTTACGTAACAAAACACTACCACTAGTAAAAGTCTTGTGGAAGAGTCACACAACAGAAGAGGCAACTTGGAAAGCGAAGAAAATGTGAAGATTCAATACCCTTATTTGTTTTAGCAAGTAAATTTCGGGACAAAATTTTAATTAGGAGCAAAGAATTGTAATATTTACACTCTTAATATGGAGGTTTGTAATTTAAAAGGGTTGCAATTAGCACCTACCTAATTTCTTTTGTACCTCAATTTCTTTGAACTCCTACCCTAAATTCTAAATTCTAATAAGATTTTTTTGCACACTTTAGCTAATACCAATTTTACACATATTCATAATATCATCAAACCCAAGTGTACACCCTCTCTTCTTCTTCTTTCAGTAAACGATTAATGATGGTGAACAATAAATGATTAAGAGACAAATCGACTGTCCCTCTCTTTTTCTTCTCTCATAAACAATGGTCTTTTTCTCATTGTTACCGCGAACGACGGTATCTCAATTAAAAATCTTGTCAAAAATCTTTTCGACGGTCTCTTTTTTCTTCTCTCAGGTAACCTCTAATTCCCCATCACATATTATTTTTTTGTTTATTTCAGGGTAAAACTCTTGATGTAAGGGGTTTTAGAGGAAAAAATCCTTAGAAAAAACAGGAATAGGGGAAAATCTTATAAAATGAAACCATTCGACATTCTAGTCCTAAACAAAATGTTTATGTTCAAAGATCAGATATTGAATGTAACCTTAATAGTCGGCAAACCGGTACCTAACAAAAAACGACTCTAGAATCGTAAATGCAAGATAGATAAACTTACTAATGCAATACCAAATTCATCAAAGTTATTGTAATCGTCCTCCATTACACTATAAGTATCAACGAATGGTGAAAATGATCACAAATGTAGAAACTCAGAGTTTATAATAGAATTGTTTTCAACATTAACTGATTTGAAATACTAAACACATTTGAAACTACCGGACAAAATGTTAACTGATTAGGTGGTTTCAAATTTTTTCATTGAAGATGAATAAGTGAGTTTAGGATGGTGATAAAGAAGAATACGGTTAGGATTTAGGTTGGTTAGGAATACAAATAGATGGGGATAGAGATGGATGTACAATATTATAGAGTGCCATTATAATTGTTTTCATTTGGTGGGTGAGTGTTCCATTAAAAGTTGTCCTTTAATATAATTTTACTTCAGGGTATAATTATAATAATAAATAAATAAAAGTAAGAATTGAGGGTTCCCAAAAAATTAGATAGGTGCCAATAGCAAGACTCTAATTTAATTCAATCTATTAGTTATGACTATAAAATGTTAAGAGGGGTTAGTATAGTTGTTATGATAAATTGTGGTTGGTTTAAGTATAATTTAAGAAGTCGCAGGGCGGAGAATGCAAATAAATAAAAAGATTTGAGATTGATTTCAAATCCTTGCATGTCTCCCACCTAGCAACCCTCTGTTCTCTTATTTCTTTGGCTGAACTACTCCATAAAAATTAAAAAAAATTTTAAAAAAAAAAGAACCGGTGTAGAGGGCTGGAACAAAGAGAAAAGGAAAAGAGAAAGAAAGGGAAAGAAGAAGAGGTAACTTTAGAATTTGTAAGTAATTCCCATTATTTATCCATTAAATATATTAACCATGTTTTGGGTAGAAATTGTAATTCAATGAACTGAATTGTGTTTGGTTGGGGATTAGAGAGGATTTGGAAAGGGAAAAGGAAAAGGTGTGTGAAACTAGGTGAAATATAGGCATGTTTTATTCACATTTCACCTACCTTTTCCATTTCTCTTTCCAAATCCCTCTCCAAATCTCCCAACCAAACACAGCATTAGGGTTTTGAATCTTGTGATTATATATATATATACATGTGTGTGTATACATACCTGATTATAAAGAATAGTTCTTATATGATTATGGTTCAATCCAATTAAATGTTTGGCTGGGTTGGGATTATATTATGAAATGGAATCACATCGGTAAAAATTCATTCTTGTTCTTTAGTAGTTATATTAAATCAAATTTTAAATTCCAATTGAATGAGTATTTGTTTATGGCGTGAGTATATAAATTCATAATTAGTACCAATTGAATTATTTACATAATGCTTGTTAATGAATGTTACAAATTTATTGGCTTGGAGCCGATTATTTGTATTGTTTTGGAGACGTTGTGTCTGGATAAGACGTTATTGCATTGTTTTAGAGACGTTTAATATTTTGTCCTCGGAACAATGCCTTGAGGCTAATGATTTATGATAGGTGACTTGGGGCCAGCAGTAACTTGCATGAGATGTACTTATGTGAATGTTAATTGCTTTTGAGCTATTTATTTCTCTTTTCAGTTATTATTATTATGAGTTAGTACATTCACTAAGCTTATTGATAGTTCACACTCCTACTGTATTTTTTTTATTTTTTTATTTCAAGTGTGCAAGAGATATATGGGTTCACTGTCAAGTCTAGGTTTTATGTTGAGAAGTCTTTTTTGAGAAAAGATGTGTGTAAATATTATATATGTACATAGGTGAGAGTTACACCCTAGTTTGCATATGTTTTTTAATAAATGTTTTCTGCACTAAATTTTGTATGTATGTAGTAGGATTAAGTTAAATTTCCTTTACATCTGTCTGATTTTTTTTGTTTATCTGTTATTATTGTCCTTAATGTGAATGTAACAAGTGTGTAAATTTCACTCTATCCAGGAGAGATTTGTCAGCTATCTTCGGAATAGGATGTGACATATAATCTAATCCAAACATATATAAGCGGTAAATTTTATAAATATTAATAATTAAAACTATAAACTTTTTCATGAATGTGTAACAAGTTTATTAGATTAGAACTGAATGATAATTTTCTCATGAAGGGAAAATTTCAATTCAGTCCATATTTTGAAAAATTATTACAAATAAATAGTAAACTTTATAAACATTAATAATTAAAACTATAAACTTTTTCATGGATGTGTAATAAGTTTCAGAGATTACCATTGATTGGTATTTCTCAAGGGTAATGTTATGGTATACACAAATGGCATTGTAAATTTGATCATAATAAATAACATAATTTAATATTATGAGAGTATGCAGTGTAATTTTTCAATAATAATTGAACTAGCTTCCAGACACATATGAAGGATGGGTTGTACTTGGTACTCAAGCCTGCCCTGGGCAGAATACAGTGGTCCAAGGAACACCGGCATCAGATAGACCACAAGTTTACCACCAAAAAGCAATAGTACAGACTATGCACAGACTGATTCAGAAACAAAACAGAAGCCCTTGTGTGTGCCTGTGATGCCTGAATTCGAATACAATTTCTGCTTCCCCATTCGCTTTCTAATGATTGTGAAATAATAATAATTAAATAAATAAATAACACTCAATCCAAATGCAACAAAGGCTACTTGAGCAGCCCACTCAATAACAAACTTAAAATAGGTAATACAAATCCGTTGTTTCACGAAATGAGTTACTCCTACGAGCATTGCTCAACAACCCCTTTCGCATGTATTTGGTGTTCCTACACTAGAAAGGAAAAAGGCCTCGACCACCAAGGTTTCTCAAAATTCAATACTGAAGAAATGGGGAAAATAATGAAAGGAGATTCCAGACGACATAAAAGCCAACAAACAATAGCTCCTCTAATGTACATTTTATCATGCTGCAGCACGGCGACAGAATAATAGTATCGTCTGAAGGTGTATGTACTAGTGAGACTCCACAAGTACATATAATGGTTTTCCGTTCAATCTCTCGCGGCCCTGCAATGTCCAAGATTACCACCCGACAGTATATCAAAGGGTGGCAGTTCATTCGGATAGTCAAATGCAAAGTAAAATTGATTAATTTGATATTTAAGCACTGAAGCCACATTAAGTACAAACCAATATTTAACAAAGCGAAAGTAGCCAAGGATGCATAATGTACACACCTTTAAATCTGGTAACTCAATTACACATGCGCATTCAACAACTTCAGCCCCAGCACGTTCTGAGAAAAAGCATATTCAAGTAAATAGATCCTAATTTGCACCCAAAAATATATAATTCCAGCAAGGACAGTAATCAGTAATCACTCGGACACATACAGGGTTCTCATTAATATGTATTAATCAAAAGGATATGTTTAACGCCTAAAGTAAATAACGCAAGAGGTCTAAATTTAATTAAAGTCCCCAGAAATAGAAAAATATTCTTTTCTAAACAAAGACAGTGATTGTCATTTAGTTATGTCAATGAAAGACTCTAGAGCAAAAATGAAATAAATGATGTGCTATAAAGCACTAACACTTTAAAATGGGTGTCGCATCTAATATGTCAAGGACACATGTGGCCACATGTCAAACACATCACATGGTGTGTTAATTTTTTTAATTATGTTTTTTGCAAGATACTTTGGGGACGCTTCACGGACATGCATGTCCTGCTTTTGAGTGTGTCTCAGAACACCTTCATGAGTTTCATTTTTATAATTTTAGAAAGATAATTTTGGATCGAAGTAACTTGTATGAAAACAAAGGAGGAAAGTGAAAAGAAAAAAAAAATGCACCTAGATATACATTGATTTCTCTTATATCTCCATATCCTAAATTTATAGGTTTGCTTTGATGAATCGACTTTTTTAACTATTTTTAGCTGCTAAAAAATCTCATTTGAGATAGGCTATTTGACTTTTTTAACTTTTGTAGAGAAAAAACGAAATGATTATAGTTTGGATGTGACATTTTGTCTTAATTTTTTACCCTATTTCGTCCTTTTTTTTTTTTGGACTACTTTAACCTTTTAGCTCCAAAATTTGCTATGCCAAACGGGGGCTCATAGTCATAGCAAATAGAAATAAAAATAAAATAAATTTGTCAGATTCCACTGCTTGTATCCTAAATTTTTCAAAATATTTGTGGTCCGTAGCCATGTCCATGTTCATGCTACTTAGGTGATATGTCATTGCATAAATTGCACGCCTTCTTTGGGCCTATGAAGCACGGATATGGGTACGTCAATACGGTAAAATTCAAAAAAAAAAAAAAGTATAGGTACGGGTACAACTTGTTACGTTTATAAAAAAATATTTATTTTTTATTTGGAATAATGCAAAAAATGATTAAATGGTTTAATTTGTTAAGATCTAACTTACAATTAACATTTAATGCCAAAAATAAAAATATAAACCAAAATTAAATGTCATTATATTAATTACCTTACAAACCATAGTTTAATTTTAAAATCATGCTAAACATAAAACTAAAAATAAGAATAAAAAATCCAATGAAAAGAATTTTATCTCTATAGTAGAAGAAAATATAGTTTCAACTGAGGCACGATACGGTTTGGGTAGGTATGTCTGGATACATCAAAAATTAAGAAAAAAAAAATTAGATACGGTACGTATGCAAAAGTACTATATGAAATACCATACACTAGTAAGTACCCGATACGATACAGCATATTTGTTGAAGTACCCATGCTTTATAGTTCTGGAATATTTTGATTGATGAGTATTTCTCAACATAATTAAACACTTTGGAGGCTACTATCACAAGTCAAAACTTGATTTAGATAATAATATAGCCTTGTCAGTGAAATTAATTTTAAGAGTACATATTTAAGAACAAACCACATTAAGTGATTACAATGAAAACATACACTAGAAGCAATATGATAAAACTCCAGATAACATGTGATATAATTTTGAAATTCTTGCACCCAAACATACACTAGTGCCACATTTTAAATAGACTTGGAAGACGTCAACCTCTTTGAATGTAACAAGAATAAATAATTTATGCCAAAAAATCACTTAGCTCAACTTCTATTCCTATTTTTTCCATCTAAGTTCAACTCTTGGCACGAGCATGCCTAAACTAGAGCTACAATCCCAACCAGGTCAAACTGCAGTCCAATCCAACCACTAACCACACTAGGATTGAATTGAGACTTTGAGCAGGATAGAGCATGAGTTGAGGCCTAGTGCCCAGGCCCAACTTGAACCTACAAGGACCTTTAAGCAGTATCAATTTGCATAGAAGTTGAGAGGGATTTTCATTCTACATTTGAACTACTGATAAACCTATATAAGATGTCCTCTGTCCCATCTCAAAATGATCTTCACTATAAACAATTAGTCACTATTATCACTTGGTCATTGAATGCATGTTGTTTTGACTTCCATCCACTGATGTAAGAGATTTATGGTTACAATCCTTGTGGCATTAAGAAAGAGCAATTGTACAATAGGCATATGTTAAATTTAGTTTATTTATTTTGCTAACCAAACAACCTCGCTAACATGACTGAACCAATACCTTGGCTCAAGGTTGAATTGGGTAACAGCCTCTTCAATACTTATTTCCAAGTGTTGGCACAACATTTGGCCTTCACCAAATCTAACCAGCTCAACTTGGAGCCCTTATCAAAGTAACTTCATCGGGTCCACAAGATATCAGTGTCTAATAAACAGGAGGTTTTTGTTTTCTGAATACGATAAAATTGTTTATATCAGCCAAATTCATATTATTGTGAATATGCATGTCTTCCAATCAAGATCTTATCCCTCTTAAGCAAAAATCATTTTCCACATGAAGAATGTAGTTATATTTTTAAATAGAAATTTAAAAAGAAGAAGAAGAGGACATATCTTTTACGGACCTCATAAGCTAAGACTAATGGTTTACAAGAGAGTACCCAATAAATTCATTGTCGCACAAAGGGTTCCACCAGTAGCAATCAAATCATCGACCACCAAAGCTCGCTTCATCAGGTTCAACAGCTCCAACATGCATCTCTAGACAGTCTGTTCCATATTCCAAGATATATTTTTCTGAAATAACTTTGGCTGCCCCAAAAATAAATAAAACAACATCACCACAAGATTTCAAAACTGTGATTCCACAAGACTCAGAAGATACTTATATCAACCATCAAAGGAACATCATCAGTGCACAAATACACATGATAGTTACTCGAATCTCAAGTCAGACTACAAGGACAGTTTCATTGCTGTAGAGTTTAAAGCAAAAAGTTAAAGCAAGTTATCTCAATTTGCCTGATTCTTTGTAGCATATAATACAGAGCCCCGAAATATCTAGATAAACTTCAACTACATAGAACAGTAAATGGGCTGGCAATAAACTAGACAGGCAAAACACATTCTGTGATGTAAGCAAGAATCAGAAACAAACTTATTGGGAAAACAAAAAATAAAATGAGCACAGTTTGTTGGTTCATGTTGGGTTGAGCGAACTCCAAGAACTCTTGTTGAGGCAAGGCTCTAACCTAAAGTGACCAACATCATATACTTGGGCAGTCATAATATAATCGTAGTGTGCCATTACACAGATTAAACAGAGATATTCAACCAAAATATGAAATCCACAGCAATGTTTGGAAAGGTAGCACTCAAATATATTATTTTAAGCATACATTCCACATAAGCAAGAACACCTAAGAAGAGGGATGCCCTAATCAAGTTAAAACTATATACATTTCTGAAGTTTCTATTAAAAAAAAAAAAAAAAAGCATCAGAGTCGATTAGTATATAATGACTGCTAATTTGAATAAAGAGGGCATATGAAAAATATGGTGATGAATCAAAGATAGATATGTTTTAGAAGAAAGACATACAAAAGAATGCAATAGATCATAATAGCATCCCCAAGAGCCAACAGTGTATAAAAAAGAAGAAAAAAAATGCTACTTACATACCACAAAAGTAGCAAATAAATAGGAAATTGTGATTTAACAATACTACTAAAGATCATATAAAAGTATGGATGAAATATACCAGGCAGCTTCCTTGGTTTTCTCAAAGGACAAACTTTGCTCCTATGGCTAATGCAATGGAGGGCCAAATATAAATCCCTCGAGCCTCTATACCTAGCAAAACAAAAACGGGCCTCATATTGAGCAAAGATTACATGAGATAACTATTTCAATCATAGTTCAATCAGATTTTTTTTTTTCCAGAGTAGTTTAACCAGATACAGCATATGCTAACATGCCAAAATTGGAAAACAGAAAGGAAAAAGTACTATTTGTGACTTAAACAAGTCCAGTGACAAGCATGGTGTTAAAACTGGCTGGTTTGTCACGTATCTACCAGTTCGAACCGTATTTTGGCACTCTGATTTGGATACACACCGGTTTACTGATGTGAATAAATTTTGCAAGCAAACCAGTTGGTTCGCAATAATTTAACTGGTCCATAACAGATAAATACACCAATTCTAAAGAATATTAGTCCGCTCCCAATACAGTTACACCGCTATTGTTACCAAGTATATGTCCCGACCAATCCTACGATTTAGAACTATGGTAGCAAGACAGGCAAAAAGACACCTCAGATAATTAAAACCACCGATTTATGTTCACACTTGAGAGTAAACTCCAAAGTATTAACAAACAAAAGACAAGTGAGTCTAACAAAAACAAAAGATAAGTCAGCAAAAATATTACCAACAAGAAAAAGAAAAATAAAAAAAGACTACTCAAATAAACTTTTCAGAAGGGGAAAAGGGCCAGAGAGTTAGTAAAGGCTAGCATAAGCATGCCTACATCAAGAATAAAATTTTGAAAGAGATACTACATTTGACTTTAGACTGTATGAACATATGAAAAGATGTTGATACATCATTATCCATTCAACAGTTATGCTTGTATAATCAACTTTGGAGATAATGAACTCTCTATTGCATAAGAATCACAGACTTCTCCATAATCTAATCCAAATAAGTACATAAAGCATCATACAGACTTGTAGACTACATATAAATCAAAGCCCTTCCTTTGCCACCATCAAGACACCAACTTTATCAATATTGCATGGTAAAGTGCAATAACTTGTGGACATTGTGTCTCCTCATGTAATAGAGAAATTCAGGCACCATAGTTTTGATATAGAACTATGGTTGAGATACAATATATAGAAATATCAAATCCATTACAGAAAATTAGAACTAGAATTGAATTTATGATCCACCAATACAAAATAATCAGTGACTTATTTACAAACTTTGTAGGAAAATTTCATAAACCCAAAGTACATCTCCAATAAACTCTAAATGACCACATGACTGTGTGCATCGGAAGGTTAGAAAGGGCAGGAACCTCCTTCCCTTTGCTTTCAATCTGTCTTGTGCCACTTCATGGTACAGATAGTGGACTGACATTGAGTACTTTGACCTATTTTAGCATCCAAGAAATTGAAATCACATAACT
This sequence comes from Camellia lanceoleosa, assembly GCA_025200525.1. Classification (NCBI taxonomy): domain Eukaryota; kingdom Viridiplantae; phylum Streptophyta; class Magnoliopsida; order Ericales; family Theaceae; genus Camellia; species Camellia lanceoleosa. The sequence goes on along the minus strand of JANUSC010000623.1, from coordinate 41,884 downwards.
GTGTACACCAACTTTTCATAGCCACTGCTAAAAGATCTGGTTGTGTTCCAAGGCAATTATCCCCCAAGACTTTCCAAATATCACCTTTAAATTCATTGAAAGATTATGTACACCCCATATGCAACCATGCAACGCTGAATGGATAAAATAACAAAACAACTCTAAGTTTTTAATCAAAGGGAAGGGATGTGACATAAAATCACTTACTTTGATATATATATCTACATATATGGAGGGACACACTAATTTCCTACAATAGAAATGAAAGATGCAATTTCCCTTATTTTCTAGTGGTCTAGTTTTTTTACACCAAATTCAGTTCTTTTAATTAAACAAAGGGTTCATGTGTACTTTTAACATTAACTTCTCCATTCTCATATTTCCTTGGAGGAAGGATCAATCTGGCTACCTTATCCTGAAAGAGTAACCATCGAAACCATAAATGGCCGCTTTTAGAATTTATAGGAAGTAAGTCGTCAAAAATCATGGACTCCATAGCTATGAAGCACGGATATTTCAAATAGGAAGACGATCCGTGATAGATACGATATTTCTGGATACTTACGGATATGTATCGATATTTATTAAAAGTATCGGATACTTCTTAATTAATTTTTCATTAATTTTGAAGTATCAGATACTTAGTTTTGAAGTATCGAATGCTCCAACTCACATATTATCGGATATTTCTTAATTAATTTTGAAGTATCAAATGCTCCAAGTCACATATTACTCCTTTTATGAAATTAGAATTGTATCGTTTCTTGCATAACATCATAATATAATATAATTGCGAGGATAAATAGAATATTTTTACAATATTTTGCATAGTTTTTTTTATAAAAATAACATAATAAGCTAAAGTAATAGAATTCATCAAATTGACATATCTTCATTGTATCATGCATGTCCCCTATAACTATATAGAAGTAAGAATTAATATAAGGATTAATAAGATAATATAACAATAGTAAAATTAAATATCAATAAATAAATAAGCAAATAAACTTGCATAGAATATTTTTGACTAGTGCAAAAGGAAAAAGCATAGGGTCAAGTTGTGGATTGTTTTGATATTATAATATCAACATATTAGACTTGATATTGAAATAAAATATTTACAAGATCTATTGAAAATTTAAAAACTAAACTAGCTATTACCTTAAATTAATACCTAATTCTTAAAGATTAGTATTTTGTATCATAAGGTTACTGTGGTTTCTCAACATTCTTGAGCTTATGTGTAACTCACTGCTAATAATTTTTTTATTTTTTATTTTTTATTTTTACAAACGATCATAGTCGCATCAGATCCTACTTTTTTGAGGTTTTGCTGTATCACAGATTCATATTGTATCGATCCGCACTTCATATCCATATCCGTGCTTTCTAGCTCCATAGACAGCAAGACTAAAGGCTTTGCTGAAATTTGATGGTGGATATTGGTGTTAGTTGAGGTATTGTGCAGCAAGGACATCATTGTGTCTCAACAGTGGTGGTTGCAGTGACAAAAATGGAGAAGCATTCCCACAGAATGATACAGCATAGGTCTTGCTACCCACCAGCTACACTACAATTGCCTAAATCATTTGTAAACTGGGATCTGGATGGAAATAGTAGCAACCCAGCCATCATAAAGAGATGGAAGGGGAGAAGACAAAGTGCTAAAAGGATACCCCTCCAATAACCTCACAAACTCAATTATAATGAATTATCTTATGGCTATTAAAAATAGGGGACCTCACTCTACTATAGAGGACAGTAGCAATCCCCACATATATATTTAGATAAGTGGCAGGAACATCATGCAGTGGGCTGCCCCATATGTGTGCGTATATACATGCAAAGTCTGCCATATTTGATCATCGCCATAGTGACATCAAAATGAGAAATTTCTCCCAAGGACAGCAGTCTCTTTTAAATTGTGTTTGCTTGGTTGCACTCAAACCTCTAACTCAACTAAAGCCAAAGCAAAAACTTTCCCACCCAAATCAAAATAAAAAATAAAAAACTGAAGCCATGTTGTTAACACTTGCTTCAAAATATGGAGAGTACATGCTGCATTGAAAAGGTTTACTGAAATTGACATTAAAAGCTTTAAGCACGCATTGAAACAGGCTTCGAAACTGGTTTCAAGGCTAGTGGTTAAAAATTGAATAACCAACCACTTGAATATCATGGTTTCAAGGCTAGTGGTTAAAAATTTTAATATGCCCTAAACCCCTTGATGGACAAAGCAAGAATCTCTTTTGAACCATATGGTCCATATTATATTTTTTTAATCAAATTTTATGAAAATGGAAGCTGAGAGCCCTATAGCAATGAAGAGTTCATGGAAAATTATTCAAGTTCCTATGAATTTCTAGGAGTGTGAGTGATTTAAAGCACTGCAACAACCAAATATACCATGTTGATATTGTCAACATACAAATCAATTATGACAAGATTCACTGAGATTTAGGGGTTGTTTAGTTTTTGAGTTGGTCTAAAAAATTACAAAAAAAAAAAAAAAAATCACAAAGCTAAAAAATCACAAAATGACAAAAAAAATCGCTATTTCAAAGCTAAAAAGCCAAAAAAATCAATCAAGAATACCAAATGAACAAAAAAAGTCCAGGCTGAAAAAGTTAAGAAAGCCAAAAGCCAACTAAAAAATCATTGCCAAACAAAGGCTTATAATAATTTCCAAAATAACGTTTTCTTTCATTAAAGAACCAAATTTTAGTAAAAGAGCTCAATGAAAATAGAAGAATGAAACAAAAGATAAAATGCAATAGCTCCATAACAAGAATTCTGCGGAAGTTTCAAGAAATTGAACAAAAAGCATTATACAATTCACCAAACGACAGAGGACAAGAAAACCCATTGATAAAAGTGATCTCTGGACCTCAAGGGATGGTTCCAACAATAATTGATCCGAAGACCAAATGTGAAATGGCACCCAGATACAAACACAAATTAAAAGACAAAGCATACGGAAAATATATATATATATGTAGGTAAATTAAATTGAGGATTATTAGAATCAATTTATCCGACGGTGGTGTTGAAATCATAGAATGAAGGTGTGCAAAACAAGGGTGGGTCCGCAGGTGGGTATTCATCATCACCAACCACCATCCACCCAAATTAAATCAAAGCACATGCCACAGAGAGACTGCCCTCTGAGCCCCTCATAATCTTCACAGAAGAGTAATCAATAACACACTCCACTCAACAAACAACCTCTATAGTCAACCTAAAATCACTCCCAACCCACTGTCACTTCCACAATGTCCTCAAAAGCAATAAAAAATTCGCTCAGAATTTTATGCATTTATACCATTATTGTTTTGAAAGTAGGTTAAAAGTTAATTTTTTGATTTTTTTTTAAAATATGTAAATAAATAAAAAGATAATGTGATCAACAGAGGTTAAAAGTTAATTTTTTTAATTTTTTTTAAAAAAAAATAAATAAATAATGTGATCCAAAAAGATTAGAAATGCTTAAAAAAACTGTTTTTAACCTCAGGTCATATACTATTGATGTATGAGTCACACTTTTAAATGGGGATACGGCCTTATATCATTCAGTGTCAAACAAATCAAAAGTCAATACTTATTGTATCATCATTGTCCGTTAAATGTATATGGAGTATATTTAAGGGGAAATTAAAATTCAGGGGTAACTATAAATATACATATATATATATATATATTGCTTGGGAAGTTGGCTATTTAGTTTTTTTTTTTTTTTTTTTTTGCTTATTTTAACTTGATTAAAATAATTATATTTAAAAAGATAATTAATTTTTTTATAATTGATTTGATAGTTGCACCCATAGTCTATCATTTGTACCCTCACCACACAGACTTGCACCCCCATGTGCAGGTAATTATTTTTTCCTTCTCTTATCTTTTAGTGAATTATTCTAGTCCAACCTTCTTCCCAAACAAAGTCATAATCACAAAAAATGCAACATTTTTTAATTATTAAAATTTATAAATTTTATCACTAATTTGTATTTTTTTTTCTAAGCATACTTAGTGTAGTTTCAATTTTCTAAATCCAGTTTTTTTTTAATTGAATTTTTTATTTTTGGTAAATATTTTTAAAATTTCAAACAATTTTTTTACTATATTAGATTTACTTTACTTAGATATATCTAAATAATAAAATATTTGCGAAAAATATTTTAAAAGTTTAATAAATACACAAAAATACAACAAATATGAATTTTTTTATTTTTTTTGATATTTAGTCAATTTTTTTTTAAAAAATTCATAAATATTATATTTTTTAAGCATATTTATATTAGGTGTATCTAAAACTTTAAAAAAATTGCTTAAACTATTAAAAAAATTCAATAAAAACAAATTATAAAATATAAAAAACGAAAAAATAAAAATTTTTAAAAAGTGAATTTTGAAAACTAAAACTAAACAGAATGATTATTCCCCCTATATTTTATTGCTCTTACCAACTTCAACACAGACCCCATCACAGCTATAAAAAAAAATTAAATTAAAATTAATTAATAAAGAACTGTTCAAAACATCATGGTGAATCGGTGATCAAATCTATGAACGAGTGAATATTATATATATATATATACCTGCAACTACTGAAATATTTTTGGCTTTGTAGCGCTCGACGAATAAATCGATTGTGTCCTTGAAGGCTTTTGGATCGAGCAACAATGTAGTGATATCTTGAAACATAATCCCTGTGTTTTCAGCCATTGATAAGCATATCAAAACTATATTACTCAAAACTCACCAAAAAATAGGTTTTGTGTTATAACACAACAAAATATACATACATATATATATATATATATATGAAAAAAGAGGAGTACTAATAGCTCTAATGTTGGTATGATTCCACATGATAGCATGTTTTGCTCTCGTGTTTTTTGTTTTTTTTTTTTTTTTCACCTCAGGTGGTTTAGTGGTATCAAATTAGTGGTACCAATCACTGCTGTATATATATATATATATATATGAGCTTTATCCACGCAAAGATGTGTGTATGCGTGTGTGTGTGTGTGTGTGAGAGAGAGAGAGAGAGAGAGAGAGAGCGTGGAAGTGTGAGTGTACCTGGCTTGGGGAAATTAGGGACAACACGGATTTTAGATTTGATGCCATGGATGCGAGGATCATCGTCTCCGCAAGCCGACATTGTGGATGGAATATATATATATATATATATATAGAGAGAGAGAGAGAGAGAGAGAACAAGAGCTTTCTCTCTAGAAATGTATAATTTCTGAGCTCTGAAACAGTTTGCTGAACAGAGAAAGAAGAAGCTCTAGAGATAGAGACAGAGAGAGAATGGGGAAGTGTTGAGGAGGAGACAGGAGAAAGTTTTGAGGGTATTTATACAGGAAGAGGGATGGACGGAGGGAGAGAGAGAGTAAAAGATTGTTTGGGATGATTTAAAAAATGTAAGAATATTTAATATTTTAAAAGTTTTATTAAAATTTTTATCAAAATTTTATATGGGTGTGAAACTTATGTTGTGTGGATCCTATACTTATATGAGATATTTAATAAGAGTAAAAATTTTGATAAATTTAAAATTTCTAGCATTATTCTTAAATAAGTATATTTTTAATTTTTTATAAAACGATGGGAAAAAAAATAAAAGGTAATTTGACATATGTATATGTATTTATTTAAATAAATACATTTATTTATTTTATAGCAAATAATGTGGATGTTTGGAAAGTTGTTATTTTAGTGGGTTATTTTAATTTTTAGCTATTTTACGTGGCTTAAATTTTTGTGTTTGGAAAGATACTTCGATTTTTTTGTAATTAGATGTGATATTTGTGAAAAAAAAAAGTAAAATGATTATGAATTTGATATGATATTTTAGTTTATTAACTATTTTAGTTTATTTTATTTTTTAGTACTATTTTAACCCTAAAAAAAACTCTTCCCAAACACCCCAATGCCTAAACTCAAATGAGAAAAAAGATTGTGCAACTTATAAAAAAACACGGCATAGAGGAAAAAATTATAATGGTAATGACACATCTCATTAAAAGTGGTACTCTAAAGTACCACTAATGAGTTGGCAAGTACTTAAAAAAAAAAAATAGCAAGACAAAAGCAGTGGACGGGCACATCACTAGTGGTGCTTTTAGAGCACTACTTTTAGTGGTCTCAAGCATTATTGAAATTATAATACACACCTTCCATCCAATGGAAAAAAAATATAAATTTATATTTTTTTAATTATAATTAAATATAAAAAAATTATAATTAAATATCTTAAAATAATATTATAATTAAAAATATATATATAATATAAAGAGTAATGTTGTACATACTAAAATTTTTATCAAATATCTCACATAAATATATAAAGTTAAAATTCAAATCTACATAAAATATTTAGGAGTTGTTTGGGATGTTCTAAATAAATGTATTTTTTGAATTTTTGAACTAAAAAGTTGAGAAAAAATATAATTGTTTGGAATAATTTTTGACTTTTAGGAAAAAATGTGTTAAAAATTGTATAAATTAGTATATAGGAGAAGCTTGGGCAAAGTAATGTATAATAAAAGCTTGCCTCCTTTTTGGGCATTAAATTGGTCAAGGTTTCACGAGTCCCGTTTTACTAATCGAAACCGTTGAATATGTAAAACTTGTTGAGTACTATATGTTTGTAAAAAATTACTTTAATTGGATATCGATAGCTATTTGATCAGATTAGTTTTTTGTCAACCGTTAACTACAACACCATCTATTTTTTATACAAAACTGATTTGATCATGTAGTTAACGATATCCGATCAACATGATTTTTTACAAATACATATTATTCGATAAGTTCTACATATTAAACGGTTCAGATTATTAAAACGAGACTCGTGATGGCCCCCACGGGCCAAACAGTACTGTCTTGTTTGCTTCTCCGCCTTTTTTCTTTATACAAATGGTGGACAGTTAAAATACAACTCATGTTTTATTTTAAGATTATTTTTTTTGTGAATAGTGATAACTTTTTAATTTTTTTAAAATATGTCAAACCAATCCTTAATAAAAAATTTTAAAAAAATTTAAAATCTCCAAAATTTTCCTTATATAATAGGTGTATAATAGAATTCTCCTTCAAATGAGAGACGGGAGATTCTGAGCATGCTTTTGAGAGAGAGAGAGAGAGAGAGAGAGAGAGAGGAGCTTTGGTGTGGTGGGGAAATAGGAGGGCGCTCTGCACAAGAATGAGGGAGAGAGACCGAAAGGCCAAAAAATCTCCTCGATATGTTAGAGGATCGTTATATATGTCCAAAATGCAAAAATGTTCTCCGTTCGGATGTTTGATTTCGAATCTAATCCGATAGTGACATATTTTTATTTACGTATTTATTTTGTATGTATAAATAAAAACATAAAAATGGTATGAAATCATCCTCATTAATTTATAGTTTAATTTGAGTGTTTGTGTGATAAATATTAAATTGATAAAATGTGAATTTTACTAACAAAATAAATTTGAATTATTAATTTTTTTAAATAAATTTTGAGCTCATAAGTTTGAGGTCTCGTTTGACATATGTTTGTTTTAAATTAAAAATTTAAAAGTTATTAAAAAAATTAAAAAGTTTATAACTTACACTAAAAAATTAAATATTTTCTTTTCATTTTACTTTTTGCATATCTTTTCGTAAAAAATTAAAAAGTCATTCTAAACATAAGTTTTTTTTACCTCATATTTTAGTCAAAAAATTACTAAAATAGCATGTTCCTAAATGAGAACTGAATTTATAGTATTATTGACAAAAATAATCAGTGTGTTTGGTTTGAGTTTTTTAGATTAAATTTTTTGAAAATTGAGTTTTTCAGTTTTCGTGTTTTTTTTAATTTTTAGTGAATATTTTTTAAATTTTAAACATTTTTTTTACTTTTTTAGATGTACTTTATTTAGATGTATCTAAAAAGTAAAAAATTTGTGAAAACATATTTTGAAAAATTAATAAATACATAAAAATACGAAAAATGTACTGAATTCTGATTTTTTTTATATTTTTGGTATTTAGTGAATTTTAAAAGATTTTTTTCACAATTTTTTTACTTTTTAGGTATATCTATGTTAGGTATGTCTAAAAAAAATTTTTAAAAATTGCTTAAAATATTTAAAAAATTCAGTAAAAACAAAAAAATACGGAAAACAAAAAATAAAATTTTCTGAAAAATGTTTTTGAAAAACTCTAACCAACCAAAGTGACTGTTACATTCACTAAGGGCGTGTGTTTGGTTTGTGTTTTGAGATAAATTTTCAAAAAAAAATTTGGAGAGAAAGTTTAGAAATTTTCTTGGCTTGTTTGATTGTATATTGTGAAAATACTTTTTGGAGTTTAGGAGTTTTGGATGATTTTATATTTTGTTGTAATTGAATTGATGTGTACGAAAGAAAAAGTGATTGAGAAGGAGAAAGAAAAAAGAAAAGTGATTGATTAATGTGTAGGATAAAGAAAGTGATTTTGAAAAAAATTTCTAACCAAACAAAATTTTAGAAATTTTTTCAAAAATTATATTTTGAGAGTTAAACCAAACAAGGTCCAAATTTCTTCACTCAAATCCTCTCAATGAGTTGATAAAAAGTTTGAGTGTAAGGAGAGTTTTGAAAAATATTAGAGCGTGAGTCAACTTTTGAAATTTTGTTTCCCATGTTATTTGGAAATTTGAGAGAAATTATGTAGATGAATCATTTTAAAATAAAAATATTTAAAAATTTTATAAAATTTGAATAATAGTTTTAAGGGAATTTTTTTAAGATATTTGATATTAAGATTTTATAAGAAAAAGGATATACAATACTTTTATAATAATTAAGGTCCTTTAACATTTTTACGTAAAATATTTGACTCAGAGAATTTTGCCACAACTCAAAAAAATTTTAATTTTTACAAAGTCGAGCAAATTTTCTGAGTTGGAAATGTTAGAAATTTTTTTGAATCAAATTTCTCTAAATTGTGATGCTAGTTTTTCAATAGACGGTTCCAAATCCTCTTTGGTTTTATTCTGACAGATTAGAATGGAAATTTGGCGGATGGCATCACAACTATTGTTTATATTTCTTGAACAATGCAAGGCGAAGTTTAAGCGGTTAGACTAGTGTGTGCCTTTTCTCAAACTCTCAACCTTATGTAAAACTTTTGACTTAGAGAAATTTTAGAAATTTCACATAGTCAAATTTCTAATAATTTCTAACTTTGAATCGGGCAAAATTTCTTTAAGGCCCCGTTTGTTTGGGGTTATAGCAAGGGGATTGGAATTATTAATACCTTAGAACTAGTATATGAAGTGTTTGTTTGGAGAGATAGCCTTGGGACTATTAATCCCTTGGGACTAACTAATACTTTGATTTTACTAATACCTTGTTTGTTTTAAGAGATGGGGAGGGTATTACTAATACCCTTGGGGAGAGGATTCATAGTGAGGAGGTAGAGATGGTATTAGAAAAATAGTGAGGGGATTAGAAATTTTTTTATTTTTTATATATTAGGAATTTTTTTTAAAATATTAATGTTTAATTTTTATAATTTTTTATTTGTTTTATTATTTTATATAAAAATAATTTAATAATTCCTCACTATTAATTCCCTCACTATTAATCCTCTCACTATCAATCCACTCACTAACAATCCCCTCACTATTAATCCCCTCACTATCAATCCCCTCCATTTTATCTCTGAAAACAAATGATCCTCACTAATAATCTCCTCACTATCAATCTCCTCCATTCTATCTCTGAAAACAAACGGAGCGTAAGGATTCAAAAAAAGGCACACGCCAGTCTAATCACTTAAACTCCTGTATTATTGAAGAAACATGAACAATAGTTGTGATGCCATCCACCAAATTTCCATTCCAATATGTAAGAATAATAACCAAACAGGATTTAGAACCGTCTTTTGAAAAACAAGCATCACAATTCAACTTCAAGCAACCTGCAACAGGAGGTGTCCAACTGTGAAGATAAAGGGTGTCCAATAGTCTAACCGCTTGTTGGTTTTGCCTCCAAAGACATTCTTCGTGGATTAACAGCATCCAATTTTAGTCTAAAAGTTAAAAATTAATTTAAAAAGTTAAAAAATTAATAAATTATACAAAATAGTCAAAAAAATCCTCTCTATTTTTATATGTTCTTTTTTGTAAAAAATTAAGAAGACATCTCCAACATATTAATTTTTTATTTCATATTTTAACCAAAAAATTTAAAAATTATTAAAATAACATTTCCAAATGAAGCCTATGAGTTGCTATTTGGCTTGGCTCCCAACTTTAAATCAATTTTTTGGATTTAAAATTTATATATAAAAAAAGTTCACTATGTTTGTTTTCACTTTTTTGACTTGTTTTTTGTATTTTTTTATTTTTATCAAAATTTTAAAAATATTTTAAGCAATTTTTTTAATTTTTAGACAAACCTAACATAAATACACTTAAAAAGTATAATTTTCGTGAAAAAAATATTTAAAAAATTCACTAAATATCAAAAATACAAAAAAAATACGAAAATTCAATATATTTTTCATATTTTTGTGTATTTATTAATTTTTTAAAATATTTTTTTACAAATATTTTACTTTTTAGATACATCTAACTAAGGTGCATCTGAAAAAGTAAAAAAAATGTTTAAAATTTTAAAAATATTCATTAAAACAAAAAATAAAAACTCGCTTTTAAAAATTAAATTCGTAAAACTGAAACCAAACACATTTTTGGCATTTAGGATAAATAATTATTAATATGTGGGAAATTAAAGTAATTTATGGAATAATGAAAATAATAATTATAAAGGAGTTGAATTCACCCTTAAGTTTACAAAGATGCCCATCTCTGTCTCTTTTCCTTTTTCATACTGTTTGCTCCTCTTTTCACCCTTTGTAACTTCGACAGCGATCACTGTAACCATCCACCCTCCTCCATTATTCACGGCCACCCCTAACCATTCCCTCACCCTTTCCATAACTATCCACCCTCTTTTCCACCTCAATTGCCTATCCATTCTCACCCTTCAAAATCATAAATCAACGAATCACACTTTCAAGTGATTTGAATTTTACTATCATTTCAAACTCTATTCAATGTGCCACGGTGATGTGAGGAGGGGCTAGGATAGGAGTGTCGCAATAATGACGAAAGAGAGAACGTTGCAGTGTCGCGTGGTTGTGGGTTTGTGGATGATGCTAGAGTAGCTACGATGAAGTAAGGCGAGGTTGTGGTGTCATGTTGGCGTGGGAAGAAGCCTAGGGTGACAAGGAGACGTAAAGATGAAAGAAGAATGAGGTAGTATTTGGTTTACTAGAATATAATGATCATTTTATCAAAATATTCATTTTTATGTTTAGTGGACTAACAAAATAGTGACAAAATGTATTACAAAAAGAATCATCATTCACTATTTTAAGAGAATGTTCATTCCACATGAGAGTTTAAGAAATGATCATTTTATTCCACTTCCACTCATTCTAGTGAACCAAATGAAACCTAAGGGTAATAAGTAAGGATGAGAGACAATGGGACAGGGTAACCAACGATAGGTAATGGTATTGGTAGTCAAAGTTTCAAGGGTAGAAAAGAGTAAAAGAGAGATAGATGGATAATGTTTTTTTTTTTTTTTTCATCTCTGTAATTTTGGAGAGTTAATTAGAGTTTTATTCGTAGGCCTCGTTTGAGAATAGACTTTTTTAGTAACTTTTTGACTTTTTAGTTAAAAGGTGATATAAAAAATATTAATATGTTTGGAATAATTTTTTAACTTTTTATGAAAAGATGTACAAAAAGTATAGAACGAAAAAAGAATCTTTGACTTTTTGGTATGAGTTTTTGACTTTTTAATTTTTTTAGTAACTTTTTGACTTTTTGACTAAACCGGTCGCTTCCCAAATAAGGCCTTCGATTCGAGCTATCCGCCATTCTTTTTCTTTGACATTTTTACATCTTCAATTTGAGTAAGGCAGGAAAGTATCTTTCAATATGAAATATATATATAGGTTTTGATTTGTGGCACTAATTTGGGTGGCACTAATACCCCTAATTTCCATATAAGGCAAAAAAAAAAAAAAAAAAGCAAAACAGTTACCAGAAAAGAAAATTAGGGGCATTAGTGCCACCCAAATTAGTGCCACAAAACATTTTCCTATATATATATACACTAGTGAGAAAAGGCATGCTACTTATGCCTAGTACAATTAATTTTAATTTTTATATTTATTTTGTTTCATAAATAAAAATAATATATACAAATAAAATATTTCAAATGGAATTTCTTGTTTAAATATAATTAGTTTCTATAATAGATCATAATATTTATATTGATGATTTGTTTAAAATATATATATAATTTATATTTGGGTGATTGTAATTATCGCTAAATGAATGTTTTTTAATTTTCAAATAATAATTAGAAAATTTACAATTTCAATGCACATTTAACATATTTTCATTATATATTTCTTATTTTAAATGCATTTTCATACATCTTTTATACAATTTTCATCTTAACCATAGCCCATTGGATTGTCTTTGAAATTTGTCTTTATATTTTTAGAGAACTATTAGTACAAACAATGTTAAAATGATATAATTTTGTCATGTTTTTTAATTTAAATTTAAAGTTTCTTTTAACATCACTTAGTGCTAATCTATGTAATTGCTTTGTAGGGGTTGTAGTGCTTGAGACTCTTTTCTTCTTCTTTTTTTGTCTGTTATTTGAAGTGTTTGCGCCAGCTACTCCTTCAAATGAGATTGTTGTTTTTCTTTTTTTTTTTTTCCTCTAGATTTGATGATGTTGGGTCTACTCACTTTCCTTTTGATGGCCTATTTTGACAATTGGGTTAAAAGCCAAAATGTGTGTTTGATTTATATTTGTAGAGTAATTTTTGAGATAAAAAGTATGAAAACTTGTTTGATTTGTCTTTTTTCAGAAATGATTTTAGAAAATTATTTTGGGGAGAAAGTTTTAAAAAAAGTGATTGATTTGATGTGTATGAGAGAGAGAGTGATATTGGAAAGTAGGTAAATCAAACAAAATGAGATTTTTTTGAAAAATTTGTTTGGTTTGATTACTCTTGAAAATTTATTTATAGAAAATTTTTTCCAAAATTTTTTCTTAAAAACAAACCAAACAAGGCCCTAGTTTTTTGGTTTTTTTTTTTTGTCACATCATCTCTTTACTTTTGTAGACATTTTTTTAAAAAAAGTCAAAAAGTCAACTTTTAACCTACTTCTCAAAACAATCCGATATTGGTTTTTTTTTTCGTGAACTGATGTATATTTTTTATTAATATAATCTGTTTTAACAATTTTCAAAAAAAAAATAAAATCTTAACCCTATTTAAAACACTTGGCAAAAAAAAAAAAAAAAAAACATTTTAAAATAATCTTACTTTTTCATAAAAAAATAAAATTACTTGTCATACAAAATAATAATAATTATATGAATAAAAATAGTCCTTGAAATATATGATTTCTTTTAGTTTAATTAGTTTTTAATATTTTAATTGTGCATGGTTCTCAACTTGTTTATTATTATAGGCAATTTAATGAAAAAGACTCTTACACTTTCACAATCAATTGTAGACTATTAATTTTGTTATTAAATGGTCTTTATGTTCATTTAAAATATTATGACTAAATTGACACATTTAAAATATTATGACCAAAATGACACAAAACACATAATTTGAAGATAATTTATATATTTAATTCTAAATATCTATATGTATAATAATAATAAATTTGATTTTTTTTTTTTGTGCTGGCTTTTTGGCTTTTCAAGGGTATTTTTGTAAATGCGAGCATAACAATGATCAATCACCTTATAGAAATTATAATTGCCAACCAATTATCGACGATTGTGTTTAGTTTTTTCAAATTTCAATGAAGAGGACTTTACCGTAGCTTGACTTAAGAGAAATTAAGAGAAATAACAAGCATTATGAAGAACAATCAAGTATTTCATTAAAATGAACACTTACAATAGTCCAAACTCAAATTTCAAGAGGTTTACAAGAATAGTCTACTTGAATCTACTTGAAACTACTCCTATGAATCAAGTGCGCAAGAAAGTATTTAAAGTGCGTATTTAAAGAATGTATTTAAAGTGCAGAATTTAAAGTACAGAAATGTAAACCGAAAGGAAAATATGAAGTAAAGACCGGTTTGTATGATCTCGAGTCTTGAGTCTTTTCTCGAGCGCTTTCCTACTATTTATACTTGTCAAAGATGACCTTCGAATCAGACTTCAAACCGCCGAATTACTCCTCCATGATCGCCGATCATGCCGCTTTAGAAGTAGTCTCACTACGCCATCTCTTGCTTGAGCTTCCTCCAGATTTGAATTTGAATATGAGTAACCGCTAGCCACGCCACCTCAGATCTCTTTATCGATCTAGTGCTACTCAGATCACGGAGAACCAATGTTCATTGCCACGTGTTCAATCAGGATCGAAGACTTGAATTATCTTCCCATAACACCCTTATTCTGCCACGTGTCAAACTGTGATTTGGCTTTTACAAAATATGTAGCCAACAAAGGACAAAAAAAAAGTGTGGTCTCAATGACAAACAAATTCACAACGATAGATGCAATGAGAGGAAAAATGATTTCTCATAATGGACAAAGGAAACAATGAGAAGAGCATATTCATGCTTTCCGCATTAAAAGGGAATTGATTGAAAAGGAAATATGTGGGATTTATTGAAATATTAATACGACAAATAACAGTGCAGTGGAAGTTGGGAAAATTAATTAGAAAAAAGTTATAAACATTATAAATATTTGATTGAGGCTGAATTGTATAGCATTTAGGCCAGAACTAGGATCTTTTAATTTTATTTGCCAAATTGTATATTTTATGTTTGCTCAATGCATATTAGGTTGATGCAAGAAGAGCATAAAATGAGCAAAACTCAATATTTTTACTAGAAAATGCTCCCACATGTGCGAGGACCATTCCCGCACGTGACGCCCATCTATTGCAACCAAATAGGTGCCCAAGAAAATTGCACGCGGCGGTGCCATTTCTGACGCGGCCATACCTCAAAAACGCGTCTGCTTGTTTGGAATCGCTGGAAAAAGCCGAGGTATAAAAATACGTAAAGAGGTTGGATTAGGGTTCAAATATTTCAAAGAGATGAGGGGCTAGGGTTTGGAAATGAGGGTTTTCAAACTTCAAAATATCTTTTATGGGGTTTCTTCTTCTTTCACCTCATCTTACTCTCCATGAGTGACTAGGCTTCTATTTCTAGGGTATTTGATGAAACTCTAGTCGATAAATAGGGTTTTCTTTTATTATGTAATGGTTTGAACAAGTTGTATGGTATTCAAGAAGTTTTAAATATTTTCTCCATTATTTCTTCAAGTATTCTTCTTTCTATGATTGTTGAATGCTTTCTATGCAATGGTTTTCTATTCTTTTATATTTTAAGGTATGAGACTTGTTTCATACTACAAGGACAATACGCTTTTACTACCCTAGTTTAGATTGAATGTGTGATAACCCTCGCTCAGGTTATGCTATTAATCTTTAATTATACTTGTGGTTATGTGCTTAATATGATTATGGGTGCTAAGCATGGGATGATATGCACTTGGGAATTCAAATCTGTTCATTGTAGGAAAATCTATTCGATGTTCAGTAATAAACTAAAATTGAGGGTCGGAGAGGCGACAGAAACGGAAATTGACCGCATCATTATGATTAGCATGATTTGTAGATCATGCAGTGAAATTTAATTAAAATTTGATTCAGAGCTAATTAATTGAGTTAAATTGATTATAACTAAGTGGAAATAAGTAACCTTAAGTATGTTGATTTAGCTTAACCTAATCACCCACTATATATATATGTTGAGAATGTTTATTGAGCTCACAACTTTGAACACAATTTGGAAGAGAGAGAGAGAGAGAGAGAATGCTAGAGTGAGATTGTGGTTCTACAGAGAGAAGGCTCAAATTTGAAAATTTGCTCAAGAGATAGAAGAATTGTGTATAGACAACTCAAGCTCTTGCTAATTGAGCTACACTAAAGCTCCTAGGTGAGTGTTTGAACCATGATTCATGAATTTGAGTCATTTAATTGTAAATTCAAGGTGTAGATGTAATCAATTAAGTGTATGAATTGAGCTAAGATTGTAAGAATTAAGATCAATTTGGACATGCATGCATGAATTTGTTTTGATTCTTCAATTTTGAGCATAAACCTTGTAAATTATGATGAATTGAAAATTATATCTTACATGCATGCAAGAATTACCATGTTTTAGAGTCTATGGATGCAAGATTTGAAAAATAGTTCACATACATGAAGTTTGTGGTTTGAATTTTGATGAATTCATGGAATTTTGAACAATGGGTTGAAACTAACTACAAATATATGTGTTTAGGAGTATTCTTGCATGTTTGAGTGAGTTATGCATGAATTTGGAGCCTCGTAGTGGTGTTTAATGCTCAAACAGAATTTTGGAAATTCCATATTTCAAGTAGTTTGCTCGAGCGATGAAAGTATCGCTCGAGTGTATATTTAAAGCTCCCAATACTTTTGCAGACATTGGAGATTAGCTCGAGCAACCAAAAGATCACTTGAGCGACCACTCTTTATTTTCAGTCTTGGTTCGAACGATTAAAAAAGTTAACTCGAGCGTAAAATAAAAGCATCTAGTACTTTTGCAGACCAAAGAGTTCGCTTGAGCGACCAATGTTGCGCTCGAGCTGGCACTGCTTTTAGGAAACTTGGAAAAGTTGTTTTATGTCTCACTTTTCATTCTTTTACATTTCTGAGCACTCTTAGGCATACATTGAGCAATCTAAATAAACTAAAGAGTTAGAAGGAAGCCTAAGAAAGAGAAATAAATTAAAGAACAGATTGAATTGTATTGTGACTCGATTTCCATATGTGTTATGACTTGTGTAGGGTCAATCGCGAGGGCGAATCAACCATCTGAACACTGTGAGTAACATCTTTGTAAAGACATTTTCATGTATGTTATTTTCTAAATACTACCTATGTGGTAAGTTTTCTGAACTCATGAATTTGTATTATGAATGAGTATTATACCTGTCTGATTTGTAAAAGACTTGAAATGTGATTGATAAGCTCGAAATTATAAGATCGACCAAAGGTCGCTTTTGTATGAATACACAATGGGCCTAAGGTCGCTTTGGTATATTTGACAAGCACACGGAATGGGCCTAAGGTCGCTTAGAATATTGGACAAGATAGACCTAAGGTCATTTCATATGAATTGGACCGTAAGTCGCTTTTATATGATTGTTAAATGGACCAAAGGTAATTTTGAATAAGGAATTCATTAGACCAAAGGTCGCTTGAATGTGAATAATTAATGTGAATATGATCATAATGAACCTAAGGTCGTTTCGTACATACGATGTGAAGGACCAAATGGTCATTTGTGCATGGATCCATTAAATGTGAACATAATCTTGAATTTGAATATGCACATGAATAAGAATATCGAATTGTTTGACCCAAGGTCATTTACTACATATGTTATGATCAATATGAAAATGTTTGGACCTAAGGTCTTTTGTCCCTTCGACATGTAGTAAACATAATGGATTAGACCCAAGGTCGCTCGCTTATGATTTGTTTAAGCGCTATGAATGGGAATTATGCTCCATGTGTATTAAGTACAAGTATGACTTAGTTACATACTTAATCTCATTCATTAACCTCTTTACTCTGGTATTATTCATTGAGTGTTAGCTTACTCTTTATCTATATGTATGTAGGTGAGCAGTGGGATGTCCAACCCCAACCCTAGTGATTTTGTGAGAGAACCCAAGTTTATGTGGAGTCAACCAAGGTCGCCTTATGCAAAAGGCTCTACTTTTGATTTTCTTTTTTGTTTTCTTTTGTGGTCATGTGTGACCAAGTTTGTATATAACCTTGGTTTTTGTTAAAATTATTTTTGAATGTTCTTGGACATGAATGATGTTCTTTTGTATGAATGTGTGAGTTATTATTGATATGAGTAAAGCCATTTATGCACAAGCTCATTGGACAATCTTTACATTTTTGCTTCCGCTTTTGGCCCTTATTGTTACATATGATTTGATTTTTGTTTGAAGTCATAGGTAATCTCATGATTATTGGTTGGTTATTATCCTAATCCATAGGGGCGAGTTCGGGTCATAACAGAACAACTCGTGCTACTTGAGATGATTCGTGCCTATACATTGAACGTGATAATTCTCTCGATCAATGCTTTGGAGTTGTAGTTACAAAGTATTATTTGGTTCGAACCGTAACATAATTGGTTTTAAAATTGAGACCTTATTTATGTAACTAGTGATAAATTCATTTCCCTAGGTTTTTTCCAAAATCAGTAACTTCATCTTTACTTTTAATTGCTAGTTTAATCTCTTAGTTATTGTAATTATCATTAGTTTATGAACAATCATCTAGTTGATCAAAATTAATTTAGAAATTTAATAATTAAATTAGTTTAATTTCATATTTATCCTCAGAGATCAAAACCGAACTTACTATTATTCTAAAGAATTTGGTACAATTTAGTGTTTATTTTTGGGATGTAAAACAACCCAATCAAAATTTGGCAATCACTATCATGACTTATGGAAAAGTAATTAATTTAAAGTTATATTCTTATTTTAATTTTTAGTTTAGGATTTTATGTTTTCGTGTTGCTAAGTGCGCAGAAGTTTTTGCAAGTGGAGCTATCATCAAGTGCAAGCGAGCGCAACCTAACTTTTGAAAAAAAAAAATTTAAATAAAACAACTATGGCACTAAAATGCTTTTAAAAAATGCAAATACTACAAGCAAAGCACCAAAGTGCTAAAATAGAGAGCTCAAGTGGAGATTGGAGACAACAAATACACATCAAGCACTTGCAAGACGAGAAAAGCATTGCTAAACCATTGTGAGTATTTTCTCTTTTGGTATTTTGTTTTTATAACATAGCACACAAGAGACAGAACTGTGTGTGTGTTTGTGTGTGTGTGTGTGTGTGTGTGTATGCCCCAACGTCATTCTTTCCACCATGAATTATGGAGTTTGGACCTTGAACTAGAAAAGATTCTTATAGGCCTAACCGAACTCTTAAGGATTACTTCACACCCATTGTATATACATCACCATCATGCATTCAGTTATTAGACACCACTGATGCTCATTATGAGATTAAATCCAGCACTATCCAAATGCTCCTGTTATTCCATGGACTAGCTCATGATGACCCTTACAAACATTTGCGTGAATTTCTGGAAATTTGTTCTACAGTGAAGATCTAGAATTTTACCAATGAGGCCCTAATGTTATGACTATTCCCATTTTCACTAAATGAAAAAGCCAAACACCGTTAAATTCCTTATCTGCTAATTCTATCACAACATGGGACCAATTATAGTAGAAGTTTTTAGAGAAGTACTTTCCCATAGGTAAGACCAACTAGCTTAGACGAGCCATCACTAATTTTGCTCAAATTGATGGCTAGCAATTTCAAGAAACATGGGAGAGACTTTGTGACCTTCTCCAATTGTGTCCTCACTACCAAGTGCTTGATTGGCACATTGTTCAAACCTTGTACTATGGCTTAACTGAGCCTCACCGCCAAATGGTGGATTCTTCTTGTGGTGGGACATTCATGTTAAAAAATGATGACAGGGCATGGCAATTATTTGAGAACCTAAGTGATAATTCTCTTCACCATGCTTCTGTAGTCCGGCAAGTCCAACAACCTATAGTTGGAGCCCCGAAAAGATGGGGCATTTATGAGGTGGGGCACAATCTAGAGTTAGCCCAACAAGTCTGGCATTGTCCCGTAAAATGGACCAATTATTAGTTTCAGGACATACCCCTACACAACAAGTTCAGCCTAAATTTCACGAGGCATGTGTTATTTGTGCGAGCCCTACTCATGACTTGAGTGAGTGCCCTTCGACATCATAATTTCCAGAGTTAGTCCAAGGGCATGTGAATGCAGCTCAAGGATTCTCCAAACTAGGTAATGACCCATATTCCAACACATATAATCCAGGATGAAGAAATCACCCTAATTTTTCATGGAGACCTCCTTCACAAGGCACTTGCACAACCCTTCTTCCACAAAGACAAAATTTTAATAATTTTGCCAACTAATCTTCCTACCACCCACCACAACCTTATCGACAACCATAACCTCGCCATTCCTCAAGGCAATCAGAGCACCCCAACCCATGATTAACATTAGTCCATGCTTAATTATGCCTAATAAGAAATTAAAGTGAATTTTGCATCATGTGTTCCCCTATTTGTGTTTATATATGTTCAACATAGAAAGATTTGTTCATATTTTTATTTCGGTTTGTGAATAGAGGGCCTTATCGGCATCCGATTCAGAAAGTGACTTGATTTATGTGTTAATTAGAATTTTTAGAATTTTATGGTAGGCTTAATTGAAATTCAATTCGGAACGATTAAATTAGAGTAATTAATGCTCAATTAAGCCTAATTAAAGAATTTCTTAATCCAAGCCTATATAAGGCCCATACACACCACTTGAGCCACCTTTTCCTCATCATCTTTGAGACACCAAGAGGAAAACGTGAGAGAGAGAGAGAGAGAGAGAGAGAGAGAGAGAGAGAGAGAGAGAGAGAAAGAGAGGCTAAGAACTTGAGATCAACTTGAGGTAGAAAAGGTCATTGCTTGGGGATTTAAAGAATTGCTTAAGATTACCTCTAAATCTTAGGAAATTGAGAGGCCAATGTGAGAATTCAAGTCTTTAGTCTTGTTTTTGAGATGGTTAATTCATGAATTCAAAAGGATTGAGTGGATTAACATGGGTATTGAGCTAGAATGAAGAAATATTGGTTATACCATGCTTGTATGTTCTTACATGTTCATTTGCATCATAATTTGAGTTAAAATTTCAAAGAATTGGTCATTGCATGTGTTCATTCCATCTTTGTTTTGAGAATTCATCTTTTTTTATATCATGTTATACCAAATGATCATATTTTGGACGCCTTGAAGCCAATCATTGCATGCATGTTATGTTTTCCAAAATTTGAGTTTCATTTTGGTCAATTGGCAAGCTTTTGGGCCTTGATTTGGTGAAATGATTTTGAATTTATCATGTTTTAACCATTTCCAAGTGTTTTTTTTAGTTTCTCAAGTTTTTGGCCCAAAAGGATGAGTTTTATAGCTTTGAAGTTGAGTTTGAAGCTTGGAGGTGAATCGAAATTCCTGCAAATTTCTTACTCAAGCAATAGATCATGTGCTCAAGCGGCCACCTTTGTTTCTGCATCTCCGCTCAAGCGACCAGAGGTCCGCTTGAGCATGAAATACAAGCACCCAAAAGTTTCATATTTTTTCAGATCGTTCGAGCGGCAAAAGTTACGCTCGAGCGAGGCCATAAGTCTCACGCTTGAGCGGAGAAATCAAGCAACCAATACTTTTTCAAAGTTTATGACCACTCGAGTGGAGGAAGTTGCGCTAAGCGCCCCTCATATCTTTTTCATGTCCACTGAGCGAAGTTACGCCAAGCTGGACCGGACCTTATTTTCAAAGATTTTGACCAAGTGTTTTTAAATGCATTTTTGCATCCTCATTACATTCTAGGTATTTCTAAGCTATGTTTAAGACATAATAATGTGGTTAAGAAGTAGAAACACACCAAGCTAAGAGGGGATTTAGTTAGTAATTACAGGTGTGTAATTCAGTATATGTTCGTTCTGAAATTGTGTAGGTCACGCGCCACAAGACATCTAATTTGCCCATTCTGTCTGTCACCTTGGAGCCATTTATTAATTGTGAGTAATAACTTTATAAAGTTATGTTCAATTATAAGTATTTTCTGAATGATATAAGATTATCCATCTTCTAAAAATATTATTTTCTGTATGAATGAATGATTGTCCAAATTTCTAAAATGTACTCGTGGCATCATTAGCTTCAAATGATATCTGTTATCTATTCTATTACATCCCAATTATGGGCCAACTGTACATCTCATGAGCTAACTGTTATGGATCTTTTTGTATACGTTCCTTTATGGGTCAACTGTACGTCTCATGAGTCAATTGTATTGTCTCCGTGCACGTGAGTTAACTGTATGCCTTTATGGTCATCCCTTTATGGATCAACTGTTTCTGCTAGTACTAATGAATGTACCACGTATAAGTAACTACAAATTCTGATTATGAAAATGATTTCAAATCTGCTTCTATTATGAACTATGATTTCTAAACATGATCTTGAATTTATTTCTAATAGCTACTTAATTCTATTTTTTGTGACTTCTATGGACAACATTTATTCACCCCTTTACTCTATTATTATTCACTGGGCTCCAACTCACTATTTATATTATGTATGTAAGTGATCAGGCGCGAGATCAGGCCTAGAGTTGATGGCCTAAAATTCCCGTTTGCTAGCCAACTTTTGTGCCTCCCGAGGAGGTTCCAGATTGAATCAAGTTTAGTGGTTGTTTTTGTAAATGTATTAGCCTTTGTTTTTTTTGGTTTTCGGACAAAATTTTTGTTAATATGTACATGAAGTGACGTGTAAATACTGTATCTTTTGACGTCACTCATAAGCTTATAAAAGTTCAAAATTATCTGTCCCATGTATGTCTTCACAGCTCAATGGACTAAGTATATTTTACATATTTGCTACTATAGCCACTACTTATATGTTATCCTAGTAAGAGGCCTTTGGTAATCCAAGGATTACTGGCCAGTTACAACACTAAACCTATAGGGCTGGTTTAGCCTAACAACAACTCACCAGAAGACTCGTGTGTTGGAAGTTCTTAAGAGCTTAAGGGGTCAACGCCAATAGTTCACTCCCACACTCACTTATTGCCAACATAGAGGCTCAATTATTTTAAATGGCTAATAACATGAATATGAGAGATGAAGGAAAATTACCGAGTCAGACTGTGGCCAACCCAAGGGTCAATATGGGGTAGAAGGGTCAAGTGGGAATGGAAAGCACCATGAACAGGTGCAAGCGGTTATTACTTTGAGAAGTGGGAGGGAGTTAGAGCTTCGGCCAGTTATGTCTGATGTAATTAAGGGTAAGAAAGGTGACCACCATGGTAAACACAATGAGAGCAAGGGTGAAGGAGAAACATATAAGGGGAATGACTTAGTCCCTAGTACTTCACATAAGTCTAAGGCACCCCATGTGCCGATGGCATCCTTTCCCTAATGCCCTAATACACCGTCTCATTTTAAAAAGAAGGCAACATTCATGGAAGTGATGATAGAGGTCTTTAAACAGGTTAAAATCAACCTCCTCCTGTTAGAAACGATTAAACAAGTACTATCCTATGCAAAAATTTTGAAGGACCTATGTACACAAAAGCATAAATCTAAGACACATGTGTCCTAAAAAGTCATACTCACAGAGCAAATAAGCTCTATTTTGTTGAGTGACGCACTCCCAAGCTAAAGACTCAGTGCCCCAACCATTGCATGCATTATAAGGGATTATTTCATTGATAGGCCTTGTTAGATTTAGGGCTAGTGTCAATTTGTTGTCAGATCAGGTACAAGGAATTCGGGTTTGGCAATTTGAAGCCCACTACTGTCACACTCCAATTGATTGACCGTTCCCTCAAAGTGCCACATGGCATGATTGAGGATGTGCTAGTAAAGGTTGATAGGTATTATTTTCCTGTTAATTTGGTGGTTTTAGATATGGAATCGTAGTTAGCTTTAGGAAACAAATCCTGGTGATCTTAGGTCGAATTTGCTTGGCTACAGCTAATGCATATATAAATTGTCGTACCGGGGTTATGGATGTTTCATTTGAGAATATGCAAGTGAAACTCAATATTTTCCAAGCATCCCAATAACCCCCTTGAAAGAGAGAAGTGTTTATTTGTCATACCGGGTTTAGTTGAAGAAGTGGATGATTTACTTGATTCTTCTTCTACACCGGATTTTCCTCTGTGAAAAGCCCAATTTGAATCCTTTCCTCCTGTGTTTAGAGAGCCCACCATACCATCCTTAGTCACACCATCTACACTTGAGTTGAAGTCACTCCCTTAGGTGCGTAGCAGGGTCAAGGCGTTTAGGAGAAAATAAAACCATACTATTGGTGATTTAATTGATAAAAATGTCATTAGAATTGCCATTTTTCTTATCAAAAATCGGTTGTTCGATTAGCAAATAATGGCGAATTTGCATTGGCGGTTTGGACGGATTGGCAGTTTATAAAAAATTAATTCAAATTACAGAACTTGAATCAAATAGTAAAAAGATCTAATTTATAAATTAACTAAAATAGTCAAAATTAAAATATCCATCTAATATAACATTAAACATTAAACAAAATAAAAAATTTACAATGAAGATGAGAGTAACATAAATAAAAAAATTATGCTTTAAGTAGTTGATTTAATTATTTGTCTAACAGTAACTAAGATGAGAGTAACATAAATTCTAAAGCTAATCCACATAAATTCATATAAATTTATGAGAGTAAATATCTACCTGTGAATCCCAAATAAAAATTATCAGTATGGGTTTGAAATTAAAAAAATTACACAAAAAAATTAAACAAAGAGGCACGGAGAGATAGAGAGCATTACAGATATATTGTTTATTTAAAAGAGAGAGATAAAGAGCACATAAACATTTGTTGATTAATAGAGAGAGAGAAATGAGATTAGCAGTGCAGAAGAGAGAGATAGAGAGAAAACAAAAAGAAAGCAACGGCAGTGAGCAGAGAGCATCGGCGGTGCACGGAGAGTAGCGACGGCGAGTGAAAAGCAGCAACGGTGAGTGAAGTGGTGGTGACAGCAAGGCTATAGCAATGCCGATCGCAAGGTAAGGAAAAGGAACAAGACTAGAGCCCTCAAACCAGCGGCAATCATGAATGAGATGAGATATTTGGTTGTCAATTAGGTTTAATTAAGAAATTGTTGTGTGTGTGTGAGTATATCTACATTTGGTATGATAGATGTAATCTAATGGTTAAGATGTAACTTGCTGGATCATGTGTATTTAGCAGAATTTGTAAAAATTATGTAAGGGAAAGTCAAGTCGGTTACATAAATGGGTTAGCATTTTCCAACCGCCACCTGCGTCGACCACTACCATCAAGTCTCACCGCCCAACCCGCTCACGAGTTGGAAAATGCGCGGTTCGGAGTGATTTGGTGCTATTTTGGTGGTATTGTGCACAGCCCTACTCTCATACTTAAGTATGCATTTTTAGGGCCTCAGGATACTTTACTAGTCATCATTGCATCTGACTTAACTGCAAAGCAGAATAGTCAATTAATGAGTGTTCTCGTGGCACATCGGAGTGCTATAGGGTAGTCAATGGCCAATTTGAAAGGGATAGATCCCTCCGTGTGCATGCATCATATATATTTAGAGAAGGATGCCAAACTTTCTCGTGAAATGCAATGGAGGCTTAGTCCTAACATGAAAGTGATAATAAAAAAAGAGGTATTGAAGTTGTTGGATGTGGGTATTATATACCGCATCTTGGATAGCAAGTGGATGACCCACACAAGTGGTGCCCAAGAAATCAGGCATCACTGCTGTTGAGAATAAGCAGGGAGAGTTAGTTCCCACACAAACCACGACCGGGTGGCGAGTGTGCATTGATTATAGGAGACTGAATTCCATGACTAGAAATAACCATTTTTCATTGCCATTTATTGATCAAATCCTTGAGAGGTTAGCGGGGCAAGGTTTTTATTGTTTCATTGATGGTTATTCGGGGTATAATCAAGTTCCAGTGTACCTTGCTAACCAAGAAAAGACCATATTCACTTGCTCGTTTTGGCACTTTTGCTTATAAGTGTATGCCCTTTTGGGCTATGCAATGCACCGACGACTTTTCAATCTGTATGATGGCTATTTTCTTGATGTGGTGGAGAAATTTTTAGAGGTTTTCATGGATGATTTCTGTTTGGACCATCTTTGAGGAATGCATTAGAAACTGACTAAAGTGTTGGAGCGATATAACGAGGTAAACTTGATCTTGAGTTGGGAGAAGAGCCATTTTATGGTTCGTGAGGGTATTGTTGGGACACATTGTGTCCCTCAAGGTATGGAGGTAGACAAAGCTAAGGTTAACCTCATTTCGTGCCTTCCTCCACCCACTTCTATGCATCAAGTCCATTCTTTCCCAGGGCATATGGGTTTTTAACGTCGGTTTATCAAAGGCTTTAGCAAAATATCATGTCCTTTGTGTAGTTTACTTACTAAGGATACACCTTTTATCTTTGATGATGCATGTTTGAAAGCTTTTGAAAGACTTTGAGCGGCCCTTACTTCTGTCCTAATCATGAAATCACCGGATTGGTCGCTCTTTTTTGAAATCATGTGTGATGTCTTGGACTATACCGTCCGAGCAGTTTTGGGCCAAAGGGTAAATAAAGCACCCTATTCTATTTATTATGCTTTTCGCACTCTCTTAGATGCACAATTGAATTACACTACCACCAAGAAAGAGTTGCTAGCCATGGTGTTTGCCTTAGATAAATTCTGATCTTATCTCCTAGGTTCCAAGGTCATAGTCTTCTCTGATCACACCACTTTGTGGTACTTATTATCAAAAAAAGAGACCAAACCTATGTTGATTAGATGGATTTTATTACTTCAAGAATTTGACCTAGAGATCCGAGACAATAAGGGATCTGAGAATGTGGTAGCGGATCACCTCTCCCGAGTCCTTGTTGAGGACACCAGTGACCCTTTAACTTTGCATGATTCGTTCCCAGTTGAACAACTTCTTATGGTTTCGTGAGCGAACCCCTTGTGGTTTGCTCATATTGTGAATTACTTGGCCATTAGGAAAATTCCTTAAAATTTGTCTAAGCAAGACCAAGATCGATTCTTTTCACAAGTCAAGTATTATTTTTGGGAGTATCCGGAGTTGTTAAATATTATCCCGATCAAGTGATCCAACGGTGTGTGTTGGAGAGTGAGGTGCATAGCATTCTTATATTTTGTCATTCTTCTGCATGTGTTGGTCATTTTAGTGGGCATAAAACAGCTGCCAAGGTTTTGCTGGTTTTATTGGCCCACCATTTTTAAATATGCTCATCAATTGTGTAAAACTTGTTTGCGCTATCAGCAAATGGGTTCAGTGTCTCGTCATGATATCATGCCAATGTCCCCTATTCTAGTGGTAGAGATTTTTGATGTATAGGGTATTGATTTCATGGGCCCTTTCCCGTTATCATTCAGGTTTGAATACATTCTCTTAGTAGTAGATTAGGTTTCTAAATGGGTGGAGGTTATAGCTACTCAAATAATCTACCATAAAGTAGTGATAATGTTTTTGCACGAAAACATATTTAGTTGTTTTGGGTTTCCTAAGGCCATAATAAGTGATCAGGGTACACACTTTTGTAATCGGTTCTTTGAGTTGGAAATCAAAAAATACTCTATCACTCATAAAGTTGGCACTCTATGCCACTCTCAAACTAGTGGCCAAGTAGAGGTATCCAATAGGGAGGTGAAGCACATTATAGAGAAAACGGTTAGGGTAGATAGAAGAGATTGGTCAAAACGTTTGATTGATGCTTTATGGGCCTACCACACTGCTTATAAGACACCCATTGGGATGTCACCAAATAGGGTGGTGTTTGGCAAAGCTTGTTACCTCCCAGTTGAACTTGAGCAGCGTTGAAGGGCCATAAAGAAGTTTAACTGATATGGCAAAGAATTAGACTTAACTAAAAATTGCAACTCAATGAGTTGGAGGAGATTAAGAATGATGCATGTGAGAGTTTGAAAATTTTTAAGGCTTAGACTAAGGAATTTCATGATAAGCACATCAATCTAAAATCATTTTAGCCCGCCAAAAGGTTTGGCTTTTAATTCAAAAATTGAGACTCTTTCTGTAATCTTAGATCAAGATGGGATGGCCACTTTATGGTCGTCAAGACACTTATTCATGATGCCGTTGAGGTGCAAGATCCATGGAATGGCCACACCTTCAAAGTGAATGGCCAAAGATTGAAACCTTATATAGAGGAGATTGGGAATGATGATATGATTGAGTCCATTGCTTTGATGGACCCATTTTATTTTGATTGAGACTTGGAATTCTTATTTTCTTTTCTTTCTTTTCTATTCTGACTTTGTTTTTTACTCTTGCTATGCTACACTTGGTGTCTAAGAGACTTTGAATCTTCTAAAGGTGTAATTTCTTTGGTGTTAATCGTGTCTCTAACAAAGATCTCGACTGCCTAGTATAGCCACCTGACTGTGTTTGTAGTGAGGTCTTAGGAGACCAACTGAGACGGTAGATAATAGAGTTTGAACGGCAAAGCCTAGAACGCAAAGGTTTGGAATTTTCAAGACTAAAGTCTGGTTTAAATACCCAGGAGTGTGGAGATTGCTTCAAAACCACCTTGGCTTAAACTTTGTATGACAACCCCATAGGTCAAGTTAGCTTTGGGCCTTGATTCTGGATACCAAATCAACCTAATCTGTCACCCTGTTGAACAATAGGAAAAGTTACAAACATGGTTAGGGAAAAAAGTAGTACCCATGGTTTTCGTGATGAAGATTATACTTTTGTTGAGCATTTAGATGTTTTCGAAGTGCCATACTTATTTAAGATGTGAAATGAAGGTAGAAATGGTTTGAAATGTTTTTGGGTTGTACTTGGGTTAAGAAATGGTGTAATCTGTTAAAAAATATATATATTCTCATCGCTCAAAGACAACCCACCATATGTGCAGCACAAATTCAGGTCCCTTATTTAGCTACTACTTTTATTGCAGTACGAGAAATGGTGTGATACAGCAGCCGCACATGTGGCCTAGGTCCTGTACATGGGTAAAATTTTCTAAAATAAAATTTGTTTATTACTTTATATGCACGAGCGGGGGTTGGTGCACGCGTGTTGCTGCACGTGTGGTGTGTTCTCCCGCACCAGGCGGCATGTCGGAATTTCCAAAAAAATATATAGATATATATATATATGATTTCTTTATTGCAAATTTTTAATGAATGTTATTTATTTATTTATTTTATTTCTCTTCCTTCAAAAAAAAAATTGATTTCTTTATCTACAACCCTAGACCCATTTTGACCATCACTTTCTCTCTCTACCTCTCATTCTCTCTCTACCTTATCATCTTCTTCCTCATTTTCTCTCTTACTCAAACCCCACCATCACCAACCCTTCTTCCTTCAACCTTCAACCTTCAACCAACCTCTTCTCACCACCACCTTACCACTAGAGCCTCACCGCCAGTGCTCTGCCTTCTCTCCGTCTGGTGAATCTCCAGTGACCACCAATTTTTATTTTTTTTTCTAACAGATCTCCATTTTTTCTCTCTTTGTATTCATACTTTTTCAAGGTAACCACCTTTTTTTTGTTTAGATTTTTTTTTTTTTTTCCATCCTGACTTGTAGTATAGTTTCTTGGTAGGGTAATAATAGTTTTGATCATTGTTCAAAAAAAAAAAAGTTGTTGGGTTGCAAGAAATCGACCGCCACACGTGCGGCCATCTCCAGTGCACGTGCAGTCCACCAAAAAAAAATGTTTATTGTTTAGCACATCTAATTCTTTATTTTATTATTTGTTAGGTTGTTTCTTTTATTTTATTTTATTATTTGATTGATTAAAATAGTTTAGTTCATTACTTGTTTAGTTCAGTTAGTTTTTATTTATTTAGTCATTAGTTATTTAAATAAGATATTAATGTGTTTAATTACACCATAGCTAGCTAGTTAGTTTAATTTACATGCATATGTGTAGTTGTGGTGTACTAATTTAGTTCCATACTTATTACTGTTGTTTATTTATTTATTTATTTATTTGGTTGTTTGTTTAACATATTGAAAAAAAAAATGATGCGAATTGCATGTGGTGAAACAAGTGGGCAGACTTGTGCTTTGATATTCTATTTTATTCTCATGCTGGTTCCACAGGTATGTATGTATATGTTTTTGGTGTGTGTAGGACATTAGTAGACGGATATCCACCTAGGCCTCCAAAAAAGGCTAGAGCTTCATCCTCCTCGGCACCACCATCGCTATCGTCATCACCATCATCGCCACCACCACCGATTGCATTGCCAAGACTAGAGTGGGCTTCTCGCCCGCTTCACAAGCTCACTCAGTTCAACATCCTATGTTTTTAGAATGACCCAGCCACCTCTTGGGCCATTCAGCAGGTTAAACTCCGACAACAGCTAAGCATTTGTAATCGTTCTTGCGCCAACCTATCCTCGTCTAGTCTGGCTGTCTCAACCCAACCCCCGCCCCAAGGGATTAGTGAAGTGACTGGCCAGTAATCCAGAGATTACCGAAGGCCTCTTAATAGTAATACAGTAACAAGGGCTGGCGAAAGCCTTAAATAATAAAATATATCATCTAATGAGCTGTGAGGACTTAAATGAAGTATCATCACACATTCACATGAGTCCATGCCAAACTTATGTACAAAAACATAAACATGACTTAGGAAAATAAATCCCATTATCAAAACCAATATTAACAAAAGTTATACAACATTCATATCACTTGAACATAATTCCAAAAGGGTGAATCCTGAACCACCCAAAACGCCTTGACACTTTGACAATTTGGAACCTCATTGTAAGGCACAGTAGTTGGCTTGACAAAACAGAGTTTGGGTCAACGTCGCTAAGTCCGATCCTGAGCTTGGTTTCTTACATACATAAATAAAACAATAAGCTAGAGCCCAATGAATAACAACTGTGTAAAAGGGTTATGAATGATGTCCGTACAATAATAAAAACAATCCATCTCATCAAGGATCACTTTTCACCAAGATTTCATAACTTGTTATTCACATTAAAATCATAGAAGTCATACGTAGTGCATCCAATAGCGAAATAGTATAGTAGGTCATAAAGACCGAACAATCTTAAGTGATGGCCATTAATACAGTAATTAGTAGTTCCAAAGATTGAAACTGACAGAGATCTTTGTAACAGTAGCAGTAAATAGTAGTAGTAACAGATGCTATAAATGTCACGAATACAATTCATAAAATAAAACAATCATTCATTCAGTAAACAGTGCCGATTTAGAACAGAGCTTAATATCATTCAGAAAATAATTATAATTTGAACATAGCTTTATAACGTTATTACTCACATTGGCTCCTTGAAACACGTGGTCACAGTACAGCGTTTGACCTACCAAACATGTTCAAATGAAGCAAGAAGGGAAGAATCGTGTTGAATTTTCAAAATCATGCAAGTATATGTCCATTCTTGGAAAATAACTCAAATTATGATGATAGGAGCATGCAAGCAAGGATTACCTTCAAATTCATCTATCTAAGCTTAATTCTAACACACACTCCCTAAATTCATGCAATTGAGTTCATGAACGTAATGAATTCAACTCTAACTTGGATTATTTATGCAAGAATCAAGGTTGAGAAGCATACCTAAGGTTGAATTTGTGTGTAATCCTAGCTTAAACTTCCAAATTTCCTTCAACCTCTCCAATTCTTCCTTTCGCTCTCTTCTCTAGCTTTGATCTCACTTTCTTTCTTTGGTCTCTCTCTCTCTCTCTCACACACACACACACACACACATACACACACACACACACACACAAGTTTATACCATTCAAAAATGATAAAGGAGTGCTTTAGTGGCTTCTAGAGTCATCTAACACTTAATTGACTTAATTTTAGTTAACTTTGATTAGGCTTCATCAATTCCACTTTATTTTATTCTAATTATTCGATTCTGAATCGAAATCCAATTAAACTTACCATAAAATTCTAAAAATCCCAAATAACACATGAACATAGTCAATTTCATTTTCGAAAACCGATAAAGTCTTCAACGAACAAAGCAAAGCAGAATTCTAAACAGATATTCCCATGGCTAACAAAGACGAATGCAAAACACATACAAAATGCAATAATTAACACATGATTTCTTTTAGTCACTTGATTGGCATTCTTAATTATGAATTAGTAGCTAATCACGGAGTAGGGTTGTTACATCGATTTTTCAACCAGAACATGTACGAGGAGCCCATAGTGTCATCTTCCCACCTTCTGTCCACTATAGATGGCCACATCACCAACATCACGCAACCTATGATTGCCAGGGTGTTAGGTCTCTATAAAGAGCGTGAAGGTCATCCATTCCCTAAAGTTGCGGATAATCAACTCATACCCCGCATCATCCAATAATTCTTTTGGGGGCACATGGTGACCCTAACTTCATATGCCTGCGCTGGAGCAAGTTGCATGTTCGCTTATTATTCCTCGACTCGATGTTGTATAATAATGCCCTTCCACTTAGGTACAAAGCTGAACACTGAAAGGAGTTTGTACGGGTCCTACATTGTTACCAACATGGTTACTAGGTAGACTTTCAGTACATGATTTGAGTGCACATGGAAAATTTATGCAGGAAGTCATTCAGCCTTAAACCTTATAGAACACAACTTGGCCCTTGCCCTTCGCCAACCTGCTCACATTTCTCTTTCAGCTGAACGACCTTTTGATTGATTCGGCTGAGGAGCCCGATCCTACCTACCCAACTTTCGACCAGCGAAAATGGAAACATAGCTTATCCCCAGATACCATTACAAGGTGGTGTCCCAATTGCTGAGGCAGATGATCCCATGCATGGCCCACCTCCTCTTGCCCCTCTCGTGCCTCCCCAAGGAGAGCCCATGTGCATGACTCCAGAGGAGTACTTGTATCTTCAGCACTCTATGGATCAGGTCCACAAGATTTTTAGAATCACTACTAGTTTCTCATGGGCTTATGATGGATTATCAGTGTATCGATCATTCACAAAGTATATTCGACCAAATCAACGCCAACAACTCGCTTATCATTAGTCGGTTACATCCATGCAAACTGACTTTTATGTATATCGAGAATCGAGCCAGCAACGTTTTGACCAACTCGACACTCAGGTTCATGATGAAACGTTCGACATTGTTATAAGCCTTGTTTGAGCAGCATTTTTCACCACCGCCACCCCCGCCGCCACCGCCATTGTCAGATTCTCATTCGTAACAGACTATCTTTTTCTTTGTTTTCTTTATTTATTTATTTTTATTTCTCTTTCTCTAAAAAAATAAAATAAAAAAAATTTTTAAAAAAATGAGACATGTATGTGTGTTGTGTTCGTATCTGCCTAGCTGGATGTGCACCTACAATGTCTGGTAATATTCTCTTTATTATTTATCAGATTTGTTTCCATTGAGGACAATGTCATATTCAAGTTGGGGGATAAGAGTATTTTCTTTTGTGTACTTCTACTTGGCTCATAATTTATAATTCATGTTTATACTTGCTTCACTTGGTATTGACTTGTTGCTAGTAAGGTGGTGATATAAGCATATGTTAATTGGAAAACATAGTTGACTTGTATGAAAATGATTTATTGGGTAAATACTCATGTGATGTTTGCACTAGGATAATTGTTTGTGTTTGTGGTATTAGTAGACTTATCATGAGTATGCCTTGATTCACATGAATACACTATCATAGTGGTAACCTCTCTATTATAATTCTCGTACATCATTAATAATTGCTGTGTTGTAGAAAAGAATAAATGAGTAGCCTTGATTCTCACAAAAAAGAAAAGAAAAGAAAAGAAAAGCTTGACTTGTTTGGGTTCAGAACCTTTTAATTCCAGCTTATTAAGCCTCGCTTGAGGTGTTCTACACCGAAAGTGCCCTAAACTGTCTAGTTTAGAACTCATTGGCCCAATACTTGATACATGGGTTAATTAGAAAGCTTAAGAGACCTAAACATTACACTGTTAAGGAAAAATAATGAAAATGACTTGTTCAGATTTGTAGCCTTAGGGGTGTCTTCACACCTAGTGCCCTAAAATCGTCTGGTTTGGGAGTCATTGGCCCAATGCTTGTTACATGGGTGATTAGAAAGCTTAATGGATCAGGACATTGCACAGTCTTTCAAAAAAAAAAAATTAAGAATTTTGGTTGCAAAAGTTTAGTTTTTCTGTATATGTTGGATATTATTGTAGGTTACACTTGGTTATTATAGTAGACAATTAACTAGTTATGGGAATTGCACTTTATAACGAGGGTATTGATGATATGTTTTACCAGCATTCACAAGTACAGGAAACTTAACTTTTATAATACTGAATTGTGGTTTCTGCTCAATAGTTTTCTTTATGCTTGTCCACTGTGCCTTCAATGACTCATCATGTCTTAATATTGCACTGTACTGGCGTATAAGTTAATTCTTAAGTAGAGTAATGTGGTTAATTGTTGTTGGGCAGATATGATTATGTTAATGTTTGTGTGTATCATTTTAGGAAACCCTCACGAAACTATACTTGTCCACTTGGGGTAACTTTGAGGTTTAAAGGCTTGTTTCATACACTAAATGCAATCGTTCTTCCTACAAAAGAGAAGGCAACTAGATTTTGTTTAATTTGTTTTTCTTTCTTTCTTCCTTGCTTGAAGATTGGCAAGTTGTAAGTTAGGGAACGTGATTGATGCCAAATTGTACAACATTGAGGCCAATCTTAACCTTACTTGCCAGTCAAGTTGTGTATTTTATGTATGTTTAATGATAATCGGGTTAGATGCAATAGGAGCATAAAATGAGCAAAACTCAGTATTTTTAGTAGAAAATGCTTCCCACATGTGTGGAGAACCATTTCCACACTTATAGCCTATCCGTCGTAGCCAAACAATGCAGAGCCCATTCTCAAGACGCGGAACTCCTCACAGACGTGGTGGCATTTCAAGACAAGTGCGGTCGTACCTTGGAAAACGTGTCCATTGTTTGGAATTGTTGGAAAGAGCTGGAGGTATAAAAAGACATAAAGAGATTGGATTAGGGTTCCGAAATATTTCAAAAGAGAGAAGGGTCTAGGGTTTGAAAATGAGGGTTTTCAAGCTCCAAGAACATCTTTCATGGAGGTTGTTTCTTCTTCTACCTCTTTTCACTCCTCCATGAGTGGCTAGGTTTCTATTTCTAGGGTTTTAATGAAACCCTAGTCAAGTAAATAAGATTTTCTTTTTTATTTTCGATTATGTAATGGTTTGAACAAATTGTATGGTATTCAAAAAGTTTTTAAATATATTCTCTATTATTTCTTCAAGTATTCTCCTTTCTATAAATGTTGAATGCTTTTCATACAATGGTTTTCTATTCTTTCATATTTAAGGTATGAAACGAACCATACTACGAGGACTTAATCGCTTTGCTACCCTAGTTCAAAGCTTAATAACTCGTACTTGAGATAATTCGTGCTTCATACATTGAACGTAGTAATTCTCTTGATTAATACTTCAAACTTGTTATGAAGTATTATTTGATTCAACCGTAACATAATTGGTTTTCAAATTGAGACCTTATTTATGTAACTAGTGAAAAATTCATTACCCTAGGTTTTTTTTTCCAAAATTAGTAACTTCATCTTTACTTTTAATTGCTAGTTTAATCTCTTAATTATTTTAATTATTATTAGTTTATGAACAATCATCTCTTTGATCAAAATTAATTTAGGAATTTAACAATTAAATTAGTTTAATTTCACATTTGTCCCTGTAGATCGATACCTAAACTTACCATTATT
This sequence comes from Camellia lanceoleosa, assembly GCA_025200525.1. NCBI lineage: Eukaryota > Viridiplantae > Streptophyta > Magnoliopsida > Ericales > Theaceae > Camellia > Camellia lanceoleosa. The sequence goes on along the minus strand of JANUSC010000623.1, from coordinate 6,362 downwards.
CTAAAGAATTTGGCATGCTTTAGTATTTATTTTTTAGTGTGTAAAACGACCCATCAATATTGATAATAAAAATTATAATTTTTTTATGTGTAATCATTTTTAAAAATTACCACTGACTCATAATTTTTTCTTATTAATATGGTGTTTGACTGTGAGATAAGGGAGATGAGATTGAAGATGAGGATAAATAGTTTCCACAATATAATCCAATTCGGTATTTAATTTTGCATGGTAAAAATTTTGGATAATTTTAGTAATAGTATGGAGAATTCAATAGGAAAAAAATAAGGAGAGTAAATAATAGGATTTTATTTTAAGGTCCCTAGTATTAAGATTTTATAGCATAAAGGATATTCAATATTTTAATAATGTCTAAAGTCCCTCAAGTTAATCTAGAGAAAATTCACGTCACAGAGAAAATTGGTCTAGAGAAATTCTGAAAATTTCTCTGATTTTCCCTAATCTTCTCAATCAAATTTCTACCCTCCTTCTCTAAATTTCTACCTTCCATATACTTCCGACTCTACCAAAGAAATTTCTCGCTTTCTACAAAATTATATCTCCAAAGAAATTTTAAATTTCTTTGCCCTCCCCGCCTCCCGAACTCAACACCTGTGAGAAATTTGAAAATTCTCCGACTTTACCGCCTTCAATTGGTCAAAATTAATCCAGAGAAATTTGACTATTATATCAACATCAAGGATACTGCAGCATGTTTGTGCACTTTATCTCATAATGTTTTCTTTCAACATCATTTCTTGAAGCAAAGTATATCCATGCATGATTTGGTACCGAGAAATATTTTTCAACAAAGAACATTGATATTGCTTTCAGGAAGTTTGAGACCACCAAATACGATTGCATTGTCATTGATGCTCTCATATAGTGATTTCATCAACTCCACCACCGGTAGTTTTGAAGCTGATATTTCCAAGGATGGTAAGACCCCTAAGCAACATGCTTTGCTTGCCTTCACTCTTGGTGTCAAGCAAATTATGGGAATTTCTCTAGCCTTTTCCAGAGAAATTCTCCCCATAGAGAATTTCTCTGGATAAGAATTTTTCTAGAGAGAATGAAAGATGAAATCAAACTGCTTGAAGCTTAGTGAGACGGCGTAGAGATCAAGAAGAGAGAGAGAGAGAGAGAGATGAACAAATGTTTATTCAAAATTACCCAGAGAAAATTGAATAACATAGAATTTCTCTCTGCACAGAGTAATCATTCTCTCTTACCAATGCAATCTTTGGTCCAAATTTCTAGGTGAGCCCAATTAGCCTTTCCTACCATTGTAATATGTGATCCCAATGTCAACCCACATGGAATCACCATGATTCAACCTCTCTGTTTGAATTCATTGCCTGAAATCGAAATCGAATGAATACACGATTCAAATAAATTCTCTTCCATATTTTCCAATTTGAGTAAAATTGTCCTAGATGAAATCTCTTCCTAAAGCTTCTTTCCCACCATGAAAGCATGGTTTGCCATCTTGTGAAGCTTTGAAAATTGTGATTCCCAAATGAACTAACATCAAACACTAAGCCCAAGATGCGCGTGATCGAGTTGGCTTCGAAAATCGCCGAGGCCGCCATTAACGGAGTCGAAGTCGCCATTAACGAGGTTCAAATATGAGAGAGATGAGAGAGATGTAGGGTTTGAAGAGAGAGAAAGTAAAATCTATGAGAAAGAGTGAATGAGAGAGTGGGTGTGATATATAGAGGGACCTTAGACTACAAAAAAAAAAATTATGGATCTCTTCCATTACTAAAAGTGGAGGAGAGATGTTAGACTAATTTTCCCTAAATAATACCATATGTAGTGTCCATATAAATTTTTTTATCCAATAGTAAAAAATAATTATATCTTTTTATTTATTTCATCCTAATCAAATATAATAACTCACTCATTATATATTCAATTATTTATTATTCTTCATAGCCCTATATGTGATCTCATCATATATTTAATTAATCTCATAGTATAACTTTATCCCGCAATCTTATCAATAATCTCACCGTATCTTATCTCATAAATAAAAATAATACTACAATCAAATGGTTTATATATATTGATAGATATTTATCGTACTTTAATTTGGAAATTTATAGAATAAATAATATTGAATCAATTTTAACAATTTTTGTCAACATATGTGATAAGTTGTGGTCCCCTATGGGTACCATATACACCTTATTATATATTTTTATGGTAAATATTATGTATTTTTGTAATAAATATTACGTATTTTTTTGGTAAGAGTTACAACAATTTGTAGTTAAAAAATGAAGGAACTCATTTTGTGATAGTGTCACATATTTTTTTATAAGGTTTCATATTTTTTTAATCTAAACATTTTGTAATTATAAAATATGTAACAATACCACAAAATACATAATATTGGTATAAAGATACATAACTTCGTTTATGAATCACAAATTGTCATAACTCATGCCAAAAAAAAAAAATATAACATTTATCACAAAAAATACATAACATACACTACAAAAATATATAAATATATATATGTGTGTGTGTGTACACACCCTTAGAAAGATATATACCATAAAATTTTTCATCAAAATAACACTACATAATGGTAACAACATAAGGGCTAAACGAAAAAAAAAAAAAAAAAAAGGCAAATAAGGGCCAAAAAAAAAAACCAGAAAAAGGAAAATGGTCATTTTAGAGAGATGAACAAAAAGAGGTGCATCACCTCTTTATTAATACTAGTGATTGGGCACACGTGAGACGTGATTTTTTATCAACTGTTAATATTATAATTATGTGTATCTCTTAAATTGGTATGTAATATGTATACAAAGTATGAAAATTTGTATGGGTAAATTAATCTGTATCCAAAATATGACTAAGTAAAAAAAAAATACATACTCGGATGAAAAATTTAAATGAGAAATGAGAAATTTTATAAATATAAATATTAATTTATAGTTAGATTGTTGAAACCACAATTTTATCTTAAACAATAAACATAAAGCAAGTCCTTTAAATATATAGTATTACACATATATTTTTCTATCAACTTCCGACTTCAATTCTTTATAAGCTATATATGTAATACAATTAAAGATATGAAATTAATTGTACAATTATACAATTTTGTTTAATAATTCATCTCATAATGCAAATTATTGAACCCACTATTGTATATTATTTGCATACTATTGGTGTAAGAATGCATTAATATCAATATGTAATATATTTTTATATATCAAGAGTTGTTGAGTCTCGTTTTCTGTACCACAAATATCTTGCATGATGAAAAATATAACATTAGTCATCAGTATATTTTCATTTATATAGAAAATGTGGAATAGTTTTTTTAAGAAAATGGAATTATATTGTAACTTAATATTTCGATTGACAAAGGAATTTTATAATTATTTTCATAATATTTATAGGTCAATACTTATACTTATAAGTGTTTGCAGGGTCACTTTCATGAAATTGTCAAGTTACATAGTTTATTATGGCATCTATAAGTAATCAACATATAACAAAAATTGATCGAAACTTTTTATTTAATATACTTACTTTCTATATTATTGAATTATTGCAATAATGTTTGGGCATCATTTGATTTTTTCCTTGTAATTTGACTAAAATGTGTGCATGAGGTATTTACAAATGGGTCAATTCCTCGCTTTTAGCTCGCCTAACTTTACTTAGAGTGCATGTTGTAATAGATTTTCTGTAGTTTTTGTTTCACCATCTTCTTACTCACCATTATAACTCATTGTAATAAAAATATTTTGATGAGTAAGAGTTTAAGGCTTATATCATATTGTTATGAATTTCAAAGTCCATTTTTTCTCAACAATGTGATTTTTTCTATGAGGGAAAAAAAATACAATTATTATTGTGATGGAGGTGTTTTGCAAAGTCTTAATTTGTTGTTGAAAGTGTTTGTTGTGGACACTTATTTGTATGACATGTATGTGTATATTTATTGAACATAAATTGATAGGAGAACAATACACAATTCCGTAATTTTTTCCTAACAAATATAACTATATTACTAAATCGATATATGTTAAAAAATTAAAGTATCCGATGATAATATAGCATTATAGATTGACAATGTATGAATACAGTAACATATATAAATTTACATTTATATATATTTTATATATATATATATATATTTATATATGTAGACATTGACATATATAAGATATCACAAAAGTAATATGTGAAATTTTGTAAATAATAAAATACAAGTAATAATGAGAAGTTAATTATAGATAATTGAATAATTTGTCATAATGTAGATATAAGTAAATAATTTGGTAAAAAAATTAATGATAATATTCATAAATAAAAAAAATACTTCTTGTTTGACTTTATAAATTCTTTTACTCATATTTTTCATTTTAATTCTATTTAGATTATTGGATATTAGATTTTCATATAAAAGTATAATTTAAATATAAAATAAAAAAATTCAAGATCTTTAATCACTAAAATTGAGAAAATATAAAAAAATTAAAATAAAAAAAATATATTAAAAAATAAAACCAACGAAAGTGATTATTGTTTAGAATTTTGACATCATACATTGGTTATTAAAGTATCAAGTGAAATATTATCATTCATAAAATATAATTTAAACAAAAGAAAATGTATGAAAATAACTTACTTAAATTTTGAGATGTAGCACAAATCTTTGTAAAATGCATGCATTTTTCTCTCGCCTAGATTCAAACAAATACATACAACTTTAAGATTCAACCAAAATTATTCACATGAAATAAGAAAGAGTAATTATTTTTTATTCTTAACCATCATCAATGTAAAAAATAGGAGATTATTTTTTTTAGAAAAGTTGGCTATAAACCTCTTACCTTCCTTTTATTGTTAAGAAAAAAATTATACTTTCAAAACCCCTCATAATTATAAAGTCTTGTATAAAGGACAAAACTTATTATTTAAATATTTTATCGCACTATTGTACCTCAATTAAATCTTCTCATCCTTCATGGCAGCCCACCATCGCTTGCCACTTGCCTCGCCTCCCTCATTCATCTCTCACCACTGCTCGCCTCATTTCTCTCGACGGCTAATCCACCACCACCTCCGCACTAGCCTCCCACTTCGCCGTTGCTCACCTCCTACTATCCTAAAGGAAACTGATTTCGTGTTCCACCGGCTATTTCTCTCTTCATTTCGACACCATTGATGATCACAGAGGTAGTTTTTGGCTCTTCTAACTTGAGCAACATCGCCTCAATAGTGCCAAAGTAGAGAGATGACAGATTGGATGAAGATCTAGAACTGTGATAGAGGCGATAAGTCTTTGACGGTTCCAACTATCTCCGATTCAATGAGATTTGAACCATATCCAATTGAGCGAGAACTCTGAAGAATAAGAACACCATTGCTCTGTACAGTGTGTGAAGAAATGAAGAACGTAACACATTAAATTTCATTACTGAAGTGTGTACTTCTGGTAATCTGAGGGAGTACCAAAAGAAACACAAACATCGATTTTTGAATTTATAGCAATAAAAGCAAGAACAATGAATCAAAGAAGAGCTTGGAGTTGAGTAAAGTCCTGTTCACAGAGAGAAAGAGATTAATTATTGTTTCTAATTGGTTTTTTTTTATTATTTGTTAAGAGATCTAAAAGTAAAATTTGACTCTGATTTATTCATTTAGTATGTATTTTATTTTTTATAATAGTAAAATTTTACTCTGGTTAAAAATATATTGATTTACTTAACGATATAAAATTTTACTTTGAGTCATAGTAAACTTTACTCGATTCAGTAAATTGTATTTTTAGAGTAAAATTTTACTCTGAATCAGAGTAAAGTTTACTATGATTCAAAGTAAAACTTTATTCCAAATATAATCGTAAGGATGGCTTAATAGAAAAGCCGATAGATATAAGGGTAGTATAGTAAAATAAACAAGTTTTTAAAATATTAAGAGTTTTGAAAGTACTCTATATAATTCTTATCATTTTGAAAGACAAATTAAATAGTGAGGATCAATCACCAAATCTCCCTTTTTTATAAGAAGAGAGACGCATTTTGTTTATATTTATATAGGACCTTTTTGAAAATGTGACATATATCGCTTTTAGTGTTCAACTTCAAAAATAAAGATATAGTTGATTTATAGGATGGATTCTCATAATTTTTAGAAAATATAGTATATTTGATAAGATAAAATTAAAATTTTAAAAAGTTACCAATATAATAGACTTTCACACTTTTATAATAGTAGTAGATGAATAGATAGATATATATATATATATATATATTCTTCTCTTTCTATGAAATCTTTGACAATTAAATTATTAATTTTTTTTAATTTTTATATCACGTCACCTCATT